>CANTUT010002415.1:40000-48575 GCA_947687605.1 Reutealis trisperma
GCTTCGACTCATATTCCCCAAAAAGTGGATCCCGCTCTAATAGCTCCGAATAAATTAAATACATGCATTAAGATACGAAGGCTTCTTATTCCACAACAACGAAAGCACTTTTTTACTCTTTCATATACTAGGGGATTTCACTTGGAAAAGAAAATGTTCCATACTAATGGATTCGGGTCCATAACCATGGGTTCCAATGTACGAGATCTTGTAGCACTTACCAATGAGGCCCTATCGATTAGTATTACACAGAAGAAATCAATTATAGACACTAATATAATTAGATCTGCTCTTCATAGACAAAACTTGGGGATTTGCGATCCCAGGTAAGATCGGTTCAGGATCATGGGATCCCTTTTCTATCAGATAGGAAGGGCTGTTGCACAAAATGTATTTCTAAGTAATTGCCCCATAGATCCTATATCTATCTATATGAAGAAGAAATCATGTAACGAAGGGGATTCTTATTTGTACAAATGGTACTTCGAACTTGGAACGAGCATGAAGAAATTAACGATACTTCTTTATCTTTTTGAGTTGTTCTGCCGGATCGGTTGCTCAAGGACCCTTTGGTCTCTACCCGGACCCGATGAAAAAAATGGGATCACTTATTATGGACTTGTTGAGAATGATTCTGATCTAGTTCATGGCCTATTAGAAGTAGAAAGGCGCTCTGGTGGGATCCTCACGTACAGAAAAAGATTGCAGTCAGTTTGATAATGATCGAGTGACATTGCTTCTTCGGCCCGAACCAAAGAGTCCCTTAGATATGATGCAAAATGGATCTTGTTCTATCCTTGATCAGAGATTTCTCTATGAAAAAATACGAATCGGAGTTTGAAGAAGGGGAAGGAGAAGAAGTCCTTGACCCGCAACAGATAGAGGAGGATTTATTCAATCCACATAGTTTGGGCTCCTAGAATATGGCGCCCTTGGGGGTTTCTATTTGATTGTATCGAAAGGCCCAATGAATTGGGATTTCCCTATTGGGCCAGGTCATTTCGGGGGCAAGCGGATCATTTATGATGAAGAGGATGAGCTTCAAGAGAATGATTCGGAGTTCTTGCAGAGTGGAACCATGCAGTACCAGATACGAGATAGATCTTCCAAAGAACAAGGCTTTTTTCGAATAAGCCAATTCATTTGGGACCCTGCAGATCCACTCTTTTTTCCTATTCAAAGATCAGCCCTTTTGTCTCTGTGTTTTCACATCGAGAATTCTTTTGCAGATGAAGAGATGTCAAAGGGGGCTTCTTACTTCCCAAACAGATCCTCCTACATCTATATATAAACGCTGGTTTATCAAGAATACGGCAAGAAAAGCACTTCGAATTGTTGATTCATCGCCAGAGATGGCTTAGAACCAAATAGTTCATTATCTAATGGATTTTTCCGTTCTAATACTCTATCCGAGAGTTATCAGTATTTATCAAATCGGTTCCTATCTAATGGAACGCTATTGGATCAAATGACAAAGGCATTGTTGAGAAAAAGATGGCTTTTCCCGGATGAAATGAAAATTGGATTCATGTAATAGGAGAAAGGTTTCCCATTCCTTAGCCTGAAAGATATGTGGCCATGAAATAGGGATTAAGTGGAACAGAATTGACTGGGTGGTAGAGTCGTGGAAACACCTGTTTCTTCCATATTTTTGGACATGGAACAATATGTTACTGCTGAAACATGGAAGAATTGAAATCTTAGATCAAAAACACTATGTATGGATGGTATGAACTGCCTAAACAAGAATTCTTGAACAGCGAGCAACCAGAACTATTCTATTACTCACCTACATCAAAAAAAATTTCCATTAATGAAAGATGTAAATCCATTGGAAAATAAAAAATACGTATGTCGGATGAAATGGCGGTTGTTGCTATCTGCTCCAATAACGAATCATTGGTTTAACTGAATAACTAAATGAATAACTAAATAAAATAGATAGACCCCTTCTCTTCGTCTCAGGTCGATGGATCTTCTCAATTGGAGGATCCCCCTATATGGATAATACACATTCCAGTTGACCCGGGCCTAATTCTAATTGTTTTTGTTTCCGAAGCAAAGATATCCACGGGGCGGTTCGTCCTATTCAGATATTCACGACCAAGAAGTACTGGATTCTCTTTCGGATAGGCCCTGAAAGGAGAAGGAAGGCTGGAATGCCAACAGACGTCTATTATTGAATTCACCCGACCCGGGAGTGCCCATTTTATTTTGGGAACATCCAGTGCCAAAGTCACTGAATGGGTAAGTCGCCAATCCCTAAAACGGACTATGTAATGTACTTTATCCGTTGGGTTACGGGCGGGCATTTTACCAGAAGTTTCTATTGTATCAAACTACCCTTGTGTAATTCCTGTTGAAGCATATACTCGGGGGTGGTTGCAGGGCGGACGCTTTCAAAGCGGACTCCCCATTCATTAGATAAAGAAGATCACCAAGATTTCGTGATCCGCTGCCGAACTTATTCCAATTCCAAGATCTCGGATCGAATCGATATTGATATACCGATTCGATCCGAGATCTCTTATTGAAATTGCTCATTCAATGAGCATTCTCAATATTATGTATGCCTTGAAGAGGACTCGAACCTCCACGCTCTTTAGCACGAGATTTTGAGTCTCGCGTGTCTACCATTTCACCACCAAGGCATCTGAAAGTGAATCGTATTCCATGAATATGATATCTATCTAGTGTGATGTATTGGAATATATGACAAAGGTGGAGTGTTGGAGTATTTCTATTGATCGGTCATGTCATATAGGCCTGAGTCGGACATCCAATTGCTTCGATTTGAATTATCCGGAAGATGCCCTTATATATTTATATCAAATTCTATATTCTATCAGAAAAATGGACAATCAAACCCCATTTCTCGATTCAATAGAAGCCAAAAGAGGTGAATAGAATAGGGGTCCAAAATAAGGAGAGATATATATGTAAAAAACGGGTCCGATTACGCCTATTCCTAATCCTAAATGGAATGTAACGACGGAGAGATCCATATGTAAACATAGTATCTATTTAGATACGCTCGAATAACCCCTTCTTTCTCATAATGAGAATGTATATAAAGCCTATTCCGGTCTGGTCCGGTATGGAATGAACTTATAATCGTGGAATCGACTCGATTATCAGATTATAGATTATAAGTTCATAACCCTAACCCATTCCCATTTTGGGGCGGAACAGATCTACTAATTCTTTGATTCCAGTTAGTAAGAGGGATCTTGAACTAAGAAATAGATTCTAGAAGCTAAAAAAGGGCTCGTTCCTTTCTCTCCTTACTTAACTTATAAGATAAGGGTTACTTTCTTCCTCTCAAAACCATTCGGGCTTTCACTTTCCTTTTCATGATAAGGAAGTTTCACACAACCCAACCTGTGAGCAAGCCAGCGAGCTAGTAGTAAAAGCACTAGAGTACCAATCTATCCAGTGAACAAGCGCTTAGGCGAGTCTTTCTTTTATTTCAAGCAAGCTTTGGATATCTCTTTCTAGGTCAAAGGCTGAATCTATGGCGCAAACAAGTTATCAAGCTGGTAAGGGGAATAAAAGATTAGAAGTACTCTTATAAGTTTTAAGTTTACGAGTCTTGGAGTTCCCCCGCTTCTCCTTTCCTTTCGAGCGGAGTTGAAGTAGCTTTCGATGTCGTGCCAGCCTCTTTCATTTCCTTCTTCTTACGAGCCAGTGGGAAATCCAATTGCTCCTGAGAGGTCTATTTCATGTCCAGCTTCACCAGCTGATTGATTCGGAGCTTATTTACTAGCTGTGTCTTCTGTCCTGTGGTAGATGGCATACCTAATGGCCTTCTCGCTTCCCTGCGTCAGTTTCAGTGGCAGTGGAAGTAGCAATTGAAGTTGGACTTTCGATGAAGAACCAATTGCGATGACCTTTACCAGAGGGCGGGCTAGCTCGTTTGAAAGCTTTATATTACTTAATATAATGAGCAATCAAATTAGAAAGCAGGTTTCAAGCTATCTAGGAAAAAAAGGCCTAATCTTTTTCTCTTCGGTTTGGTTTGAGATAGAAGTTAATACTTGGAGTTCCATTTGCTGTCGGTGCAGGCCAAATTGCCTTCCTTTTGGTCCGTTTGAGTCACTTTTTTGGTCCATGCAAGTTTCCAGTGAGCCAGTTTCTCGTCCCAGCCCATCAAGTTGCCAACCATCCAATCTTAAGGTAGGCCTTTTCAATTGCATTTCTATTTCTAAGGCCTTCTACTTTATCTGGGAGCTGTTGGAGTAGCTTTCCCCTCTTCTATAGTATAGTATAGCTGGTGGTTTTCCCGGCGGTGTGGGAGTGCCCTTTACCAGGGAGTCATCTCTGTCAACCCCTCTCGCCTTGCTCGCATATAAGTGCCGTCGTCCCTCTTCGCTGTCGCTCGAGTAGCTAAAGCCCCTATTCTGAGAATAGGAGTATTGAAAGCCTCGAAAGCAGTCTTTTTGAAAGCTCTTTCTTAAGCTAGGTATCTTAGGCAAGCTTTGGATAGAAGGTTCTAGGGCCATTTGCCAATTGAGTTCGTCTTTCCATGCCAGAAAGCCCGTATCTTATAGCATCTTATAGCAAGCCCTACCTCTTAGCTAAGCAGAAGAATGCTTTCTTTCTATAGCTATAGTGTAATGCTCTAGTTAGCAAGTTAGAAAAAGAGAGTTATTAAAATAGGATAAATATTAAATATCCCCACTAGACCTAAAGAAAGAGTCTTCCTAGCCAACCTATCTAATGTTCCTACCATTGGTATTTACGCTCCAGCTAGTTCAGATTGCCTTCCTTCTCTTGCTGCTGCTCTGCCAATTTCAATTGGAGTTGCTTTTGCTGTCGATCCAGCCAACTAGGTAAGGTGCAATAAGAGCAGTTCCTCAAAAGGCAGTTCGTTTTCAAACGTAGGTGAGATGAATCCTTTTTCTAAAGGGGCTTTCAAGCTGTCCCTGGTTCTGTCAAAATCAGTGACTTTCGTACCTTTTTTCTTATCTTCCTAATACTATCTAAAAGCTAAATAAGCTAAACGGTTTTATTGCTGTCATTTCTCGCCCGGATCTCCGGAGAAAAAAAAACCCTCCTGAGCCAATACTCTAGCCGGTCCAATTGCAGCAATCATAAGGAGAGTTTTTTGAGAACAAAGCCAGTCAGCTAGATTAAAGCTCCGGGTTTTGACCAATGAAGTACGTGTGATAGCTTGCCTCTTTCCAACCAAAGCAGTTCCTTGAGTTTGTCCATCAAGCGAGCGAAGAAGCTATAGGAAATGAAAACTTCATTAAGATAGATAGGCGAGCTTGGCCATATAGAGTAAAGGGCACTTTAGCAAGGAAGCTAAGCTTTAGCTAAGAAAGTGGTATCTAGTAGGGCTTCTTGCAGCCACGGAATCTCCAGTTTAAAGACAGTATGAAATTTCTTATTGCACTTTTGTTTATAAACCTGAATTCGCTTTCGAAATAAGAAGAGAGCGATGATGTGGCGAATGCCGCTTTCGAAAAAACTCGGCTAGTGAGGATCGGTCTATCTCACTAGTATTTGAACTGGAATGCCAGGCGGAGGAGTGTAACTGCCTTATCGCGCTATCCGACTTGTATGTGAAAAGCATTTCGTACTCGTAACTGATCCCTTCCTAGCGAAAGGTGTGCTTCCAATGGCAAAAAGAAAGAAAAGATAGGCCAGCCGGGAAGCAGGATAGAAGTTGTACTCTTGTCGCGAAACCTCATTCCCAGACGACCTTCACGCTACAACTTCGAGACCGAAAGACTCTCTTTGAAGAATGGGGAAAAGGATTTTTTTTAGAATGCCCAGCTGCAGCAGTAGCAATAGACTTGATTTAAGAGCTGCTCTCTCACTGTCGGGTTTAGTTTCCTATTGTATCGTCCTTATGCCTTGTGGTTGAAAGACCTCTCTCCAGAAAGGGAATCTTTGAATGCAAATACCAAAAACCAATAAAAGTTCCGCCACCTCACTGCCCCAGCTTGAGAATCAACCTTGTAATCCGAATGTCCGATTGACTGCCACTAATTGGTGTTAGGATCCGAAGGTCTCTGCCCTTATTCATTCCACGAATGTAAGACTGAGTAAATTGTTGCTATGTTTTCGAGACTGTGCAGTAGTTTCCCTTCCAGGTCTTGAGACAGATAGGGATAGGGAATCGCCTTGAATGGATCTCCCCCCGTAGTTCTAATGGACTAATCAAATTTTACAGTTAGAAAGTAGCCCCTCTAACGATGAAAAGCTAGAAGAAAGTTCTAAGACGTCGTCTCGTCCCTTAACCCAGGAAGCCCCGCAGGGATTGCCTGAAGCTGAAAACCTTACGTTGACTGAAACTTTCTTTCTATACGCAAGTCATTCCATTCTAGTTCCAGGAGAGGAGACGAGGAAAGCCTTCCCCTCCCTTCTCCCTTCTTAATTTTGGGAATTCTTGTCTCAATCAGATTGAACGGAAACATAGAAAGACGAGCTCCATTCAATCGATGGAAAAGGAAGTTGACTAGAGAATAGTGGAATGGAATCTAGATCATGTTCAAAAAGGGCGAAGGTTTCTCAATGCCAATCTCGATGAATATAAGTATACGCAAATAGTAAGTCGGATAGCTTTTTTCCTAGCTACCATCTATCTTATATTATGAAAATTTCCACTATACTTTTTTATAAGATTCAGGTGCTTCCTTGTCTTTGTCTAAGATTTTTAATCTCTTGTTTTTGTTCTAACTGAACAATTTTCGTATCATTGCCTCTAGAGAAAAGACTGTGAAGATGGTCCCATACTTGTTTAGCGGTTGACATGAAAATAAGACTGGCTGCAATGTCACAGGTTCCACCGGCCAAGACATGATCAACTTATTTTTTGGCTGTCCAATCAACTAATTCCATGGTATTGGATGAGTCAGGTAAAGGTATCGAACCATCTATGTAACCCCAAGACTTCTTTCTTTCCTCCAAGGAAAAATGGAACCGATCGAGCTTTAAATGCAAGAATTATTCCAATTTTGTTTTTGAGAGACGAGAAAGATTCATGGATTATCCATGACTGGATAAGAAGAACCTGAATATCAGAACCAGAATGTCCTAGTGTAAGAGTTTGAGAAGAGGTTTCTGATGAATTCTCTTCAGCCGTCGATATATACCAGCAATAAAAGAAGAAGGTTGCGGGGACAAACAAACCTTTTCTGAAAAAACTCCGAGAACGCGTTTGAGTCCTTCGCGATTGAAATGCCCTCTTCCGAGAGATCAATTCAGCTATAAGATTATTCTATCAAGCAGACAGAGAATCAGAATGAGATTGGTATAATTGAATGCGAAATAGGGCTTTCTGATGCATCTTCCTTATATGTAATGTAACCTAGCAAGATATGCTGAGTTTTTTTCTCTACGCTTTAAAGCTTCAACCCTTAGTCCTTTTCTTTCTTTTAAGTTTTAAGCCAGAAGCCAAACCGAGATGTATAAGATATCTCATGTATGGTATGGAATTGCAAGAATAGAGAGATGCTCTCATCAAGACTAGCTCACAGAGTGGAACAAGTAAGTTTTTGATATGATTGAGAAGCGTAATCAAGTCAAAATATGAATGGTAGCTAGGGCTTGGAATCTCTGTCTTTTTCTTTCCAACCTAGAGTAGCTATCATAGTATAATAGATCCATAACATAAGCAGCTCCCTCAATAAAGATCTTTTCTGGATATCCAACTTAGTTCATGAGGTCAACCAAAGGAGTACGAGCTGCAAGGTACATGGGTCAAAGTTAAGGGGATTACCTTCAAATAATTAGTAGAACAAGAATATTAAAAGAAAGGGGGATTTGGTGGAAGTGGAACATGATCAAAGAGATAGGTATGAGAAATTCAAATGATAACACACATTCTAGTTTTTGGCTTGCAATAAAGCCTAGGGTCCTGATCGAGCAACTAGTAGTCCTATCTATCCACCTCTCCAAAACACAATATCTTGAGTACCTATGATGGTGACCACATCTGCTGGCATGTGATGTTTGGACATAGAATCGAGTCCTTGTGAATGGGCAGAGCCAGGTGCTCTTATTTTTACGACGGTAGGGGACGATTGCTTCCATTACTGACCAGAAAGACACCAAATTCTCCTTTAGGTGCTTCAACTGCGGTATAGGTAGAAGAAGCTGGTACGGAAAAACCCTTCTGTATAAAGTTCGAAATGGTGAATTGAGGTAGAGTAGACCGATGATCCTGTAGTCATTTGGCCGGCTATTGAAAGAAAAAAAGCTTGCATCCGCTCCCCCTATTCTATTATATAACCGGTCCCCATCCTCTCTCCAAAACCTAAACGTGGTAGTTTCCCATCATAGGGCTTTCTATCTATAGATTAAGCCATTACCAAGGAGCTAATTCGTTCAGAACTCAGTTGACTGCTTCTATAGATAAGGCGGAGCCTCAGCATTATAGCACATAGGGCTTCGACGCTACTACAGCGCTTCGCTAACTCGAAGCGCCCTCGCTATGAGAATCTAGCTTCGCTAACGCCTCGGCTAAGTCTTGAACCTTCGCGCTGACCGTTCGTTTTCTCAGTAGCAAAAAGCGCTTCTCTTTGCCCGAAGGACAAGAAAGAATATTTTTGGTTTTATTGCTCTA
>CANTUT010002416.1:5000-25000 GCA_947687605.1 Reutealis trisperma
ACACACACACACACACACACACACAAAGATATATTATGTATGTATATATAAGCAAATTTTCATTATGAACATCATTTTGCCTATCTCTAGATGAAAGTTTCACAATAACAAAAGAAACTCTCTCTACACCAATAGCAATAACAATCTTAGCGAACCAAAGTTATACAAGGTAAGAAATCTTGTACATCTTTCCCTTTCTATGTTCTAATTATGATTTTAGCATTTTAGTTGCACAAAATTTCTTCTACACCATTTATGTAAATTCGGCCATAAGGGGTGTGCATACACACACACACACACAGAGATATATATATATATATATATATAAGCAAATTTACATTATAAACATCATTTTGCCTATCTCTATATGAAAGTTTCACAATAGCAAAAGAAACTCTCTCTACACCAATAGCAATAAGAATCTCAACAAACCAAAGTTATACAAGGTAAGAAATCTTATACATCTTTCCCTTTCTATGTTCTAATTATGATTTTAGCATTTTAGTTGCACAAAATTTCTTCTACACCATATATGTAAATTTGGCCATAAGGGGTGTGCATACATAAAATATAGTTTTTGATGTTCTTAAATGAAATATGAAGATTTGGCTAGAGAATTAAAGGATTAATGTGAAGATAGATAAAGAAAACATGAAAATACCTAGTATCACTAAAGGGGAATTCGGCCAATATTAGTAAATGATGAAGAAAGTGTTCTAAATTCTAATTGAATACTTCTATAGTTATTTGGATGAAGAAAAATGATTTAGAAGTGTTAAAATGAATCTTGGGAACTTGATTCAAGACTTAGAAGTCTTAGTGGCATAAACTTAGTTAAAAGAGGAACTTGGTGTTCTAATACTAGATTGTGATAATTAAGTAATCATATATGTTTTATGTTATATTAATTTCATATTTCTATAACTAATTTGAAGATTTGATGAGGAATTATAAGTTTTCCCCAAATTGAGCTAAGTGGGATAGTTAAGGTTCATATAAATAAGAGTGAACTAACTCAAAATAATTGATCGGAATTGATTGCCTAGGTGTTAATTTGATGAATCTATGGCTAATTTAAAGTTTGAAAGGGAAATTGATATTTTTCTCTAAATTCTAGGGTTTATGGAACAATTTGGGAATTATGAGATTTAAACTTGAATTCATGAAATTGAATAAGGAATTTAGCTTGGAAATGATTAGAACTAAAAATAAGTATAAGTATGAATATGACACTATTGATACACCCCCATTATAAGTTGAAATAATAAAATAAATATAAGATAGATAAGTTATAATTAGTAACATTATTAGTTACTAATTGGTATATAATTAAAATGATATGGGTGTAGAACATCAAGGGAAGGGTAAGGGAATTGTTGAAGATCATGAAGAACACTAAGTTAACCAAGAGTAAACATTAATAGGAGCAAAGGAGTTCAAGGTGAGTACTTAATAATATGATGTAATTATGCCTTATTGCTTGCAACCATTGCTTGAATTACCATCCCTTGGCATTTACTTGAAATGACATTGAATATGTGATTGCCCAGTGATTATTGAGCCTTTAGAAAGCCATATCCTTCTTATATGATATTTGACCATGATGAGCCTCTTTCATTGGTCCTATATTATGCTCAATGATGAGAATGGTTAATATGCCAAACTATTTTCCATTAAATTCTTATTATAAACCTTGCATATGTTTTTCATTAATACCTATAATTAAGTAGAAATCCTCTCTAGTGTGAAAAAAAAAATCAGACCTTGTGCACTTAGTATAAGCCCGTGGGAAGGGCAAGAGTACCCAACTTTTGTTAGGGGAGAATGCCTAACTGCAAGGCCCGATCAATCTTGCATAGTATGATACATATGAATAAGCAAAGCTTAAGCTGCCACTCTTTAATATTCATGTGTGGGAAGCTTTCCACTTCTAAGACATTATTATTTCTGCTAAAATATGTTTTAAAGTTCAAAATGACCAATTTTGATTAACATCATTCCATTATCATCTTGAACCAATCCAAGTGATATCTTATATTGCCTTCATATTATGTTACATTATTATATACTCACTGAGCTTGTTTCCTTCCATAGTTGTTCAAAACTTTTCAGGTCAGGGTGATTCGTTAGCAAGGTAAATTCTAAGCTATATTTCTTTGCTTGAGACTTGCTCTGGTAAATTGCTATGTTTTGTGTTTGCTTGTGTCATCCTGAGGATCATCGATCTAGAGCTCCATGGTATCTAAAAGCTTAGTATTAAAATGTATTGGGTTTGAAAGTATTGTAAATAAATGATAGTAGTGGTTACATTTACATATTTATGATAAGAATGTATGGATGGTATTTATTAATACTTAAGAATGATATAGTAATCAATGGTTATGAAATGGCATTAAAGTGCATTGACTATAAATAAATGGTTAAAGTAACAACAAAATTGGTAAAGAGTGAATGGGGTTTTGATCTTGGGATAATTTATAAAAAAGAATATACTACGTGATAATAAGTTCAATGGGGTTCTACGAGTTTAAGTGACTTTATATCTCCCTATGCTTTAGGACCATCACAACCTAGAAATTGGGTTGTGACAACATGTCCTAAAAATCACCTTAAGATGTATATGAGCACTATGAGACCCTTTGGTGTGGATGATGAGCTCCTTGCTTAGTTATTCCAGTAGTCCTTCACTAGAGCTGTTGTTAAATGGTTGCTAGATCTGGACCAAAATCATAAAAAAAAAAAAAAAAAAAAACTTAGGATGATATATGCAATGCATTTGTCGAACAATATCACTATAATGTTAAAGTGGATGTCACATGAAGGGATCTAGAAATAACCAAGCAAGGTCAAAGAGAATCCTTCACCGTGTTCCTTACAAGGTGGAGGGCAAAAGTGATCTAAATGGTGAACCATCCATCTGAAGTAGAGAAAATTGACATCATTGTCTAGATTCTCCTCCCAATACCAATTCATCTACAAACTTACTACCTTCCCAACTTCAAAGCTCTAATTGCCACTACCTCTAATATCAAGGATTTTATTTAATTAAGATGAATTAAGGATGAATCCTCTAGTTTGAGGTATCACAAGAACAATAATTACACCACCAACTCCACCACCCAAAGAGAAAGGGAGGTAAATGCAAGCTCTTATCACCAGCCAATGAGGTTGGAAAGAAGAGCTTTCTCTAAGTTAGTCATACCCCTAACAACTATCTATAAAAGGGCCTCAGAAGCTCATCTTGTCAACCCTTTACAACTAAGAGCACCTCCCAATCCATTGCCTAAGAACTATAATGCCAATGAGCACTGTGACTATCATCAAGGACCAGGCACAAAACTAATGCGTGCCATGCTCTAAAGCATAAAATCCAAGACCTTAATAATAGTGGAGATATTGTTTGTCACATCCCAACTTTGGAGACATGATGATCCTAGAACATGGGGAGACATAAGGTCACCCACGTCCGTAGAACCCACTTATACTTATATAAATACTGCCTAGGATTTTACCAAAAACCTCTTACATTAACTTAAATAAATCTTTTTTTTTTTATAATCTTAAGTTGCAGAAGCATAATTAAAATATACTTTAAACATAATCCATAAGAAAATAATATTTAGAATTCAATTAAAACCTCGAAGGATAACATTTCAAAATAAACATCCAAAAATGAATATTCCTAGAGCATCTAAATATAACTCTTCATGACATATTAAACTAATTTTCTTGGACAAGGAATTCCCTAAGTGAAGTAGGATGCTTGAGCCATCACCTTGCCTCCTCATAATGCTCACCTGGAACCACACAAGGAAAAAGGGTGAGATAGATGATCTCAATGAGTAAACAATAGGGATTATACAATAACACATATCCCTTAGAAAGGGCTCATAGCTCATAACTTATAGTACATGATTCATAGTTTGCAATTTAGAAAGGTTCGTAGAAATCACACTTATAAAACATAGAGTGAAGGCTACTGCCATGATCACTTGAACACATAGAGTGAAGGCAATTGCCATAATCACTTAAACACATAACACATAGAGTGAAGGCTATTGCCATAATCACTCGAACACATAGCCGATAATTACTCGCATCAGTACGAGGATCACATAGCCGATGATTACTCGCATCGGTATGAGGAGCACATAGCCAATGATTACTCGCATCGGTACAAGGATTTCTGCATAAAAAAAAAAAAAAGGTTAAAGGTACCATAGCAAAAGCTAATGGTAATCATATATAACAATCACATTTAAGCCATCAATAACATGTATCCCAATAGCAATAGTAGTTTATTGTTTTGAACAAAAGATATAAGAATAGTGTAGTTCCAAAAAGAATATAAGTTAGGGTGATAATCATGAGAAATTCTCATTGGATAACAAAATAGTTTTGGACCAAATGTCCTTTGGCAACCCAAGTTTTACATGGAAATCACTTAATTAAATTTTTGGATAAAAGGAACTTGGGTTTCAAAGATCGCAAAGGTTTACATAACAATATATTACATTCTTATAACACAACATAATGTTATTCACACTTATAACATGAACATGGCATTTACTCACCTTAGGGTTCCTTTGCTCCTAGTATACATAGTCTCTTTGCACTTCTAAAGCTTCTTAAACTCTAACATAATATTTAATTTAATACTTAGTATTTATTTACTCATGATGCTCCTATCCCATAGCTATCCCATGCACATATAGCATACACATACACTTAGAGTTCACATATAGGTGTACTCATCACTTGCACATAACACGTTGACTTTGAAAGTCTTGCACACTTAGGCCTTATAGGCTCACATGTAAACACATTACAATCATGTCAATACCTTTCTAAGGTCATCACAATATTATTACCTCAATATCAATTTACTTTAACAATCATCTTAAAACACTTTACACTTCCATACATGTCAACTTAACAATTAACCTTTCAAGTGTCATGCTTAACTCTTATGATCCTTTTTATTCAATTGTCACTTCATCAACTCAAAACCATGTGTTCATCATCAAGTTATCATAACATCTAGTTCCAAATTTCCCAATCACATTTACGTTCTAATCACAATATAAGGTTAAGATACCTTAAGTATACCAAAATGCCTTTAAGCTTGTCTAGGGTCATACCTTCAACTAACATGCAATTTTATCATTTATTATACATATATACATGTCAATAATCATCAAAATACATTACAGAAAAATTATAGACATTGTGATAAAAATATTAATTTAGCCCGAATGCATTACCAAAAGGAAAAACTAAATTCTCTATCTTTTCGCACTTTCCATCTATTTCAGTAATATGTAAAAACATGGTTTGAATCAAGATTTTTCATATAAACACAACAAAAATCTTTTTAAAATATTAATTCATGTGAATCGGCCACACTTTGGTGTTGTTCATACATAAAAATTCAACTTTTGGGTTATAGGGTACAAAACCATGAGTTTTCTTGTTTTTGGTATTTTTCGGTCTTTTTAGAAATACGTAAACAAGTTGTTTAAACTATTATTTTTTATTCAATCACAGAAAATATCAGTTTAGAACACATCCATACATGATTCAGCAGCCATAGATAGTATTTATACAAAAAAATTCCAAGTTTTAAGGCTTAGGTGAAAAATCATCAGTTTTCGCGCTTTTCGCGCTTTTCATTCATTACAGCAATATATAGACACATGATTCAAATCATTATTTTTCATCTAAACAAAACAAATATCATATTAGAATGCTTTCTCACACAAATTGGCAGCCACATATCAATTTAACAATAAAATTTTCCAACTTCTAAGTTCTAACACAAAAACCTTGACCTCTTTATTTTTTTGAAACTTTCCGATCATCACAGAAATATATAGAAATATTATTTAATCTAATATTTTTCATCAAAACAAATCAAAAATCAGTTTAGAAAACAATAATGCACAAATTTCCCCCCACTAGTGATGTTTATGCATAAAAATTGTGATTTTAAGTTATAGAATTCACCTTTGGAGAAATCTCACGGAAAGAATTATGTTTTCAGTAGAAAATAGATTTTTTCTCCCAAAAACTCACCCAAACAGAATTAAATCTGTAAAAATCAGTAATCGACCAATTCAAAATAATTTTCCCATAATTTATTTTGTAGAAATCAGTTTAGAAATCGAAAGAGAAGAAAAACTTGCGATTACTGTCAAGAAATCGCGAAACGGAAAGGTGTTTTCTTAATTTTGGTAGAGAGAAATACTTTGAGAGAATTTTTCTGCCAAGATATAGAAAAATAGAGTGATGGCTGCTGGAATGAGAGTGCTATCTGAAATTTTCATTATATATTAGGGTTTGGGGTGCAATTTCCAAGTTTGCCCTTAATGAGCTAGGTTAGGAGTGTTTTAGTGTAGTGGGCTTTTGGGTATTTAGGCTTTTTATTTAATTTAGGGGCTGATTATGGGTAACTAAAAATAAAATATTTTTCTTATTATTTTCATTAAAATTTCCCCAAAATATTTATTTAAAAATATTTTAAAAATACTCATAAAATTATTTTATGCTTAAAAATCGCCTTTTTTACATGAAAATTCATTTTATGAAAAATAAATTATTTCATGCTAATGCATTTTATTCAAATCATTTATTTCACAATAATAATTCATACTAGGCATATTAAAATTAATTTAACATGCCCCAAGCTCATAAATCACGTCACACATGAATTTTCATATAGTCACATAATTTGTCACAATAAGCCTAAATTCAAATAATTTGTTACTAAAACTCCTAGGGTAGATGTGGATTGTTACATTGTTGCTCCCAAGCCTAAAGCCTAGCATTGCCACCAATCCTTTTTTGAACCATTGAGCTCATCTAACCATCTCAAGTCTCACACAATAACTGATATTTTGAGAAGAGTGTCAGCCTTGCTATGCCCCTATCCGAGCCTTTCGAGTCCATGATTGAGTCTAAGTCTGAGTCATCTAAGTCTGAGTCTAAGTTTTTTTAGTCTATTTTTGTTGAAACTTTTCTAAGTTTGAGTCTGTCGAAATTTTCTTGTCTGTATTTTTGCTTAATGTAACCAATAATCATGGGACTTTTTATTAATAATAAAATTTCAAACTTTTTGCTTCACTTTAATTTTTTTTTTATTCATTTTCAAATGGGACATCTTTAAAAAATAAAAAAAAAACAAAAAAAATGAAAAATATAAAAAATATAAAAAAAGGCAAAATGGTCAATTAATTATGGCACAGAGGGAAAAAATCAAAAATCTCACACATTGCATCTATATCGCACTAATGGAAAAGCTCATGGGCTGTTCTATATGAGATAAGGACATGATAGGGATGATCCAAGCATTAGAGTTCATGAGATCTCGACCTACACACACAGAAAACCTATCAAGGAAAAGCCGCGAAGAATGAAGACAGAATAGATCAAAAGGTATCATGACAAGCTAAATGTCGTTGATGAAAAGATAATCAATGCTTTATACAAAATTCAGGGTTATCAATAGAGACTAGTTAAGCACTTCAACTAGAAGGTGAGAGATAAAGGTTCGCAAGAAGAAATTCTAGTCCTAGGAGAAATCTAAGCCCCTATTCATAATCCAAAAGGAAGTTCAAACTGAACTGAGATGCACAGTACGTATCACATCCCAATTCTGGAGATATGATGATCCTAAAATATGGGGAGATATAAGGTCACCCATGCCTATAGAACCTACTCATACACACATAAACACTGCCTATGATCATAGCAAACCCCATGCATTAACTTAATTTGACCATTTATAAAAGAAAACCTTAATGTGTGGAAAAATAGTTTAAAAAAAATACTTTAAATACAATCCGAAAGAAAAGAACATTTTAAAACTTCAAATAAATCATCAAGCACAATGTTCCAAAAATAACACTTTTGGAGCATCTACGAGTGACTCTTCATATCACAGCATGATAATAGACTTGGACAAGGAAATCCCCCTAGCGGAGTAGATTACTTGAGCTATCACCTTGCCTCTTCATAACGCTCACCTGAAACCACACAAGGAAAAGGAGTGAGATAGATGATCTCAATGAGTAAATAATACAACTTGAACAATAACACATATCCCTTTACAAGGGTTCATAATTCATAATTCATGGTTTGCGATTAGCAAGGTTCATAGAAATCAACTTATAACTTGTAGAGTGACGGCCTTTTCCTTATTCACTCAAACTTGAAAAAGTAGAGGTGGCATCATACCAAATTCCAACTCCCAACTTGTAAAGAAGCATGAGGCTAATCAAGCTCCATGGGTAGAACCACCCCTTCTAACTGAGGTGGATACACCACTCTTATCCATCGAGTTAAGACCATGTGCACAGGTTTCGATGATTTCCTACATCAGCACGAGGATTTCTGCATCAAAGGGTTCATAGGTACCATAACTAGAGCTAATGGCAATCACTTGTAACAATAGCATTAGAGAATGCAATCATATATAACATAATAGCAATAAAGGTTTAGCTTATTGAATAAAGGATAAACAATAGTGTGGTTCTAGAAAAAAAAAAAAAGTAAGGTAAGGTAACAATCACAAAGGTTCTTTCTTATTATTGAATAATCAAAATGGTTTTAGACCAATTGTCCTTTGGCAACCCAAGCTTAACAAATAAATCATATAATTATAATTGAAAATAGAAAAAAACTTAGGTTTTAAGAATCTCAAAGATTTACATATCATGACAACTTATACTTGAACATGAACATAATGTTTACTCACCTTGTTGTTCCTTAGCTCCTAATTGTTGTAGCCTCTACACCTCTAACAATCCTCAAGCTCTAACATAACATTATGATTCAATACTTAGCATTTGTTTAACATTATGCTATCCTATCCTATAACTACCCCATGCACATATATCATTCACATATACTTGGAGTTGCACTTGGAAATGCACTCATCACTTGTATATAACATATTGACTTTTAAGTCTTGCATACTTTGCCTTCTTAGGCTCATATGAAATCACATAATAACTCATATCAAGACTTTTCTAAAGCCATACACAATACATCATGATCTTAATATTAATTCAATTCAACTTTCAACTTAGTACACTTAATACTTTCCATATATATCAGCTTAACAAGTAAACTTTAAAAGAGTCTTACTTGCCTCCTTTGACCAAATCACACAATCAATCTCTTAGTCAATTTAAGGTCATTAATTCATAATTAGTACATCTAAAGTCTAATTCATATGTTACTTAATGATGTACACATATTAATCAAACATGACAATTTGTGTTTAGAAACCCTAGGTGTAGCTGAATCACTCTACGTGTTTCCTAGAGCTACTCCTTCAACTAACATACAATTAAATCATGTATCATTCATATATACATATCAAAAATCATCAAAATGTATTATACAAAAATTATAGGCCTTGGGATCAAAATCCTCAGGTAGGCTGAATCCTCCTAACCATGGAAAACTATGGATTTTCTTGCTTTTCGCACTTTCTGATCATTATAGTAATATGTAAACGCATGATTTAAACTAATATTTTCAAGTATTCATAACAAAAATTAGTTTAGGACACAAAATCACACAAATTGCCCCCTAGTATACATATTCATGAAATTTTCAACTTTTAGGTTTTAAGGTTCACTTTTGATTGATTTGTGAAGAAAGAGTTGTGTTTACATTTGGAAATCGGTTTCTCCTTCAAATAAAACACCTAGGCCAAATTAAACAAGAAGAAAAATAGTAAATATATAGTCCCATAGAGATTATTCATGGTTAGTTTTATAAAAATCAAATAGTAGCTTGAAAAAAGAGAAAAACTTACGAAGACGATCACAAAATCACAAAGTTTGGAGGCACCTTATGAATTTTGGTTAAGAGAGAGTTTTTGAGAGAGTTTTTCTATACAAATTTGATGGGAAAATAGAATGGTGGCTACCACAACTCAAGAGGTCTGAATTTTAAGTCATTATTAGGGTTATAGTGCAAAATAACAGGTTTGCCATTAATGAGCTAGGTTAGAAGTGTTTTGGTGTGTTGGGCTTTTGGTGAGTTAGGCTTTTGGTGAGTTGGGCCTTTAATATAATTTATGGGTTGATTTTAAATAATTAAAAATAAAATATTTTGCTTCTTATTTTCATTAAAATCTCCCAAAAATATTTAATTAAAAATATTTTTAAAATACTTATAAAAATTATTTTATACTTAAAAATCACTTTGTGTATGAAAATTCACTTTGTATACAATAAATTATTTTATGCTTTGTACTTTACATAAATCACTTATTTCATATTCATAATTCATATTATACATATTAGAACTATTCTAACTTGCCACTTACTTATTAATCATAGAGTACATGAATTTCATGAAAGCACACATTTTGTCACAATAACTCTAAAATCAAGTAAGTTGTCATGAAACTCCTCAGGTGGGTGTAGGTTGTTACAGTAAGTGCTCAAGAAGATCTTATCCAACAAAGACGCCATCCTCATGGACTTGGACTAAAATATATTCTCCCATCCTTACAACCTAAATCAGCCGAAGCCATATTTTATTTGAAGATGATATCTGCATTTCATTTCTGTTTTCATTTACATGTATTCAGAACTACATGGACTTGATTCTCCCTTAAAGAAAACAACTAAGAAAAGAGAGAAGATGTAAGGGATATATAGGCAGCCTAACTTGGGTGCGGTCTAAGTCATAATAAAAAAAAAAATATATGTCTCATATGACAAAGCATCCCATTCTCATTTTCTCTTTGCCTAATACAACATTCATTCAATTTCTTTTGGCTAAAAAAAAAAAAAAGAGAGAGAAGAAGAAGAAAAAGCTCATTAAGTTGAAAACCCAAAAGTGTGACTTAGGTAGAAATTATAGCAAAAATAAAAGATGTCTTATTTAATAGTGATCAAATTTTATAAAATGCTACCCATCATCATAACAAAAGGATAGCCCTTTCAATGTCGTCTATAGCTTATCCTATATCGTGTAGTCTTGTCGACTAACAAGTATCCTAAACACAAAAAGCAAATTGATCAGTCGTCCTCCTCTACCTTCTAAGATGCACATCTTTTGTGCCCTCATCAGAATTAGAATCCACCATAATCTCCTCAAATAGGCACACCCCTCCTCCAGGTCTTTGTAGCTCCCTCTGTGGCAATGGTAGAAGTACCAATAGAATCAAAATTTCTCTCATAGCAATATCAAAAATCCTCTCCTAAGTGCCAATAGTTTTGAACTTGCTCCTAAAAATCCTCCTCTATATAGCAGTAAATTGGAAATCTCTCCCTACTACACCAACTAAAATCATCCTCTACACTCCAAAAGATACAATCCTCCTCTTTACCTTAAGTATAGTAATCCTTTTTTGAACCTCCAATGTAGTGTCATCATGTCTCTTTACTACAGTCACAGTCTCCACTGTCATCACCACTACAGTTTGAGTCACTACTACAGCCTGTGGTGTTGCACCTTTAGTAGATCCCTAAATCTTCTTCAAAAATTGAGTCATCCCCTCTATTTGTGTTATAGTCCTTTTACTATCGATGGCTCCTCTTACAGCCTATCCTTCCTCAATTGTATGACCCTTTATTACCCTCAATAGGGTAGCCTAGCACTCTTTCTCAACTAGCCAAACCACTTGTCATACCTTCTATGGTTCTAAGCGAAATCCTAAAATAAATAGTATGATAACTCCTCAGCTAGCCACCCTTTGATAGCTCTGGCAATGGGAGCTATGATCTGCATAAACTCTAAGAAAGGAATGGCTGGGTGCATATCTTGAGTCTGCCCCATCAACTTTAAAACCCTCATCCCCTGGCCAAAGGTCATTTAAGCTAAATCTAACAAGCAAACCATTCATTACCCATGGCCCATGGTAATGAATGATTTGATTGTATACCACTAATGAGATATGTCCTCCAAGGCAAGCTACAAATAACCATCCTATCTAATCTTTGACTAAATCTCAATAAGGCATGCACGATATTGAAAAGTAAGGGCCATCACCTAGAAATGATCCAATAAACACTTCTAGCCAAAACCAAAATTGGACACCCACAAAGCACCCCTAATAGGAAAGGTAAGAATAGATAAATTTTTCCTCACTTGGAGAATAGCTAGGGAGATAGTCTATCTCTCCAAACTTTAAAAAAAAAATAGTTGAGACTCATTAGAGTCTTCGCCAGCTGTCACAACCCATCTTTGAGCCATGATTGTCCTTGGGCATAAGGAGACTTAATCCACTTGTGGTCCAGGTGGCACCATAGGTGATGGTGGAACTTCCTGACGCTGACACTTAATTCCAAAAGTTCTTACCTCATCACTTCATATTCTTGTCGTAATGTTTCCATATCCCCTGATGGTTCTCGTTCTCCACCATTTGCAGTACACTTGATTGGGAAGATTCTCGATTGGTATTTCGATTAGAAGCAGCATTAGATGCTACATTTGGAATAATGTTATCAGCTTCCTAGGACCCTATCCCTCTAGTTGAGCAATCCCATGGGGCAACATTTATGCCGAAAACAACATACACAGTGTCATTCACACATCACAATTTTAATATTCAAGGTATATAATTTTTTTTTCACATATATATGAATTACTAATTTACCTTACTTATATCATCTCATTAATCATGCCTATACCATTTAGCCATTGCTTGTAATTCATAAAGCAAAATCATTATCACATATAACCATTTCCATATAAACATACTTATCGTTATTCCTTTATTTTACAACTTACACACCTATGTACAAGTACTACATACTATGGCATTCTTTTAGTCACCCTAATTTTAGATCATCCATATTATTTTTGTACATATAAACCATACCATACCCAATATGTGATCATGGTATACTCATCCATGATCTATCTCACTAACCCTCAAAGTCCCTCTCATCATTGGAGGCCTCTCTCTCTCCCAGCCCCACCTGCCTATGACCTGTAGACATTATAGATGAGGATAACAAACATTTCCTCATAGAACACCTCTCCTCGGAGTGGTCAAATCTCCCACATGCACCATACAGATGCTCGAGAAATCCCAGCATCAAATCACTAAGAGGTGGAATTGGGTCCGCCTTCAGACTCTTAAGCATATTACTAACCCTTGCCAATTCCCACTTCAAGTCCCTCACTATCCTTCTCAAATTAAGTACCTCATCCTATCACATATGTAACTCTCCAATAATCTCTTCATTCTTAGCCTTCATCTAGCTACCCAAATAGGATCAGGATCCTCCTCCGAATCAGTCTCCTCTGAGTTAAGATAAGCAACCGAGGATACATCAGATACATCCCTCTCCTCATCAAAATTACGAATCCTCGGCATCTACACATTACCATTCACAAACAACATTTCATAACTCAGTAATATTATATAATAACAACATGTAAAATTTCACGAATATCATAGAAAGATGATAACCTAATGTATAGCGTTAACACAGATCTGACCTAACAAGGTACTTTACTGACAACAATGAATCCTATGCTATATGGTTTAACTTATAACTCAAAATAAGTATAAAGACCTAAATCTTCACTGTGATACCACCTTTGTCATGACCCATCTTTGAGCAATGACTGTCCTAAGGCATAGGAAGACTTAAGGTCACCTAAACCCATAGAACCCTCTTATAAGTTACCAATTACTGAAGAAAACCACACTACCCTTATCCCAAGATTAGAACTGAAACAACCATTCTTTATCATTGATTACCATATCAATCATCTATAAGATAAACATTTACCATTATTTTAATTACAACTCATTCATATATTGCTGAAGTGCTTAAACTAAAGCAAAATAATACCAAACCACACGCATACCAAGAATATTCTAAACTATATCATTATTACAGACCTTAATAATCCATGGAGCTCTAAAGTGAAACTTCCAAAATACAACATAGTATATACAACATAGCACTAAAAGTAGCAATGCAATTTCCAAGCGAAGACGCATAACTTGGAATTTACCTTACTGATCTATTAGCTAGTCCTGAAAATAAACAACAACTATGGGATGAGACAATGCTCAATGAGTATGGAATAATATCATAAAGATTAAACAATAGTGTGTGCTCAAAGGTAATTCCTTATAGCAATAAAGTAAAGTGAGCCAAAAATTATTCTTATGGAACAATTTTCCCATATTTGTATGTATATCAGATTTTATATCTTTAGCAGAATAGTTTCTTTCTTGGAAACGGTATGTTTTTGCCATAATCAATTGAGTGGTGGCATACGCCTTGCTCACTCCCATATAGCTCGTCACACGCACAACTGATCAGGCCATATGCACTGGGAACCTTAAACCCTTCCCAGCTAAGGTTCGGATATTTTTTACCCTATCCGCGGGTCCATTACCATTGTGCACAATGTCTGATGTATTGCCCCACATCAAAGGGGTATTCTACTTATCATGGTATCATTATAATATTTTTCCTTTCTATCCATGAAATGATTCAATGGATAATATATCAATAACAATTAGGTTCTCATCATTGATCATATTATAAGATCAAGCAATATAGGCTCATTTGTCCAAATGCCATAAAGGAATATTTGATTCACTTTGGCTCAATAATCAATAAAGCAGATAATGCTTGCCAAAGAATTGCAATGAATTTCAAATTTGGAAATGATTTAACATTTATGTTTATATTTAAAGCATAAGTTGCAAAATATTATTAAGTACTCACCTATTACTCCTTAGCTTCTATATTGGTAAACTTAACGCAAATTATAGTGAGGCTTCTCGGTATCCCAAGCAATGCCTTTACCTTTTGATTCTACAAATACATCCAAACAATGTACATTAATTTTTATTCCTTTTAACTTTCTAACCAAACTCTAGCTATTTCATATAAACATATCATCCACCCTTTACTTACATATGTCATAAGCTAATTCAATATCCCATAACATAATTAAGGAAACATATGTAACGTCATCATCTAATTGCATTCTCAATGATCTTATTTTAGGATCACAAATGAGGAAATTCATAAAAATGTTAATGAAATAATCTAGTAATAAGTCACAAACATTAGGTCAACTATTTCAATATGGCCAAAAATATAATTGCCCACGGGTGAAACCTCAGCCGTATCTCCACTCGTGAGAGGCTTTTGGATGAATTTCTAAATTTTCCTTATCACATGGCTGGAACCCCAATGGTGTGGTCACCCATGTCTACCCAACTCCCATTGATCTTCTCATGCTTTCTTTGTTATTTCTTACTTATTAAACCTGAAATTTCTCCCATCCTCATATTCCCTCATGTAACATGCAAAACTAGTCCTCCCTTAAATCCCTCCATCAAAATCAAACCATAGAAATCAAAAGAAAAGTATATACTTGCTAACAACTCATCACTCTTAAGTTAAGAATAAGGAAAGAAACACTTAAACATAAAATCTTACCTTGAAATGCTTTAAATTTGGTCCTATATTGAAGAACAAGTTGAGAGATTTTAGTTTTTGGTGAGAATGTGATTTTGATGCTAGGTTACAAATGAAAAGAATTTACATATTTTCACTTTATATGTAAATGAAATCAATGGTGGTGATTTAATCTTATAAGATCAATGGTCACATTTTTGCCTAAAATAGATGGTTAAGATTGATCAAGATAGATGGTTAAGATTGCCCTTAAGTGTATGGTGACTTGGCATCATAATGATGAGTTCCATAATTACCAAAATGCACATAGACATGGTGATGGGAAAGTGGGTTAGCTTAGGTATCAAAGTTGATAAAAGTCAACAAAGATGGCTATCATCCAAAATGGTGACTAACCTAACTCAGCCTCACCCTAACCCTAGTTAACTTATTCTAACCTTAGTTTAGTTAAGTCCCACCAAATTTGAGCCTTGGTGGGTCGGCCCTCCTATGAGCTTAGGCCTTAAGTCCAAAGCCTATTAACTAGCCCATCGAAAAGGTTTTTCGAACTCAAAAATTTTCTGTAACTTTTTCCTTTTCCTTTCACTTGGCATTTCCAATCCTATCTTCCTATATCATAATAAGCTCAAACTAAGACATATTGCCTTAAATTAATTCAATACAATATACATGAACATTCACACTTTATAAAGATACACAATCATGCACTTAGCACTAAAAATGGTTTCTTTCATCCCATCACTATATCATTGGTACTATACTCATAAAAATTTATACTATATGGTATTATTATAACTCTAATGAGCTATGGAAATCTTGGGTATTACACTAACACAACTCTAACCATAAAGTGCCTCTATTGCATCTGCAATACCAATCATGTCACTCTAGCATCGTCCTAACCAACGAACCCATGAAATAGATATCTAACTCTTAAATAGAAAATCAAGAACCTCATCCTAAGCCTCTACTCCCTTAATCTTCCTGGTCACAAGATCATAAAACTTCTCAATTATAGCATCAAATTCATCTAACCATCACCAACCACCATCTAGCATGCGACATCCTGAGGCAAGTCCAAAAACTTCTAAAAATGCAAAAAATGCCAAACTCTAAACTCTAGCACCACCAAAATTGCCTTTAAGTAATAGCCAAGCCATAGTATTGAACTTCCTAAGGGTGGGACACTACTCCTCCTTAGCAGTACCAAAACATAAACCATAGGCCACCAGATCTAAAAACCTGAATCAAGCCTCAGGAAAATATCAATCCACCATAATGCCACCATGGTAACTATTCCATACCAACCTAAGTTGAGTTTTTCAAGCTTGTCAAGTTTCTCAGTCCACAAATGTATGGCTACACCGATGCAAAAGTTACATGAAAAATTGCATTCACAAAGCAAACTCATGAATTAACCCTATTACATCTATGCAATAATCGATTACAAGCATCATCATAAATATCCATGGCATAAAAGTTAAATAAAAGGTCTATCAAATCCAAAACATACATTTATAAACATGCATCATCTATGCACAGACATACATACATATGCAACTATCCGTAGCATGCACAATCATGCATAAGTTGAGCTAATAGCCTCTCCTAAAGCTGACCAGTGCCTTCTTAAAGCTAAATAATACTTTTGAGATCTAACTGATATAAGCGTGACTTTCAGAGTCCTTTAATCCTAATAAAGTCTTTTCAAGCCTTCCAAAAGGTCCAACCCTTCACATTCAGAAGCCTAAGTTTCCTCAATGCAATAATAATCTTTTCAAAATCTCTCGAGCCGACTTGCCATAGGTCAAGACTCTTCTTCTATCAAAATCTTTTCAGAATCTCTTGAGCCGACTCTCCATAAGCCGAGGCTCTCCTCTTACCAAAATTTTATCAGAATTTTTCAAGCTGACTCACCATAAGCTGAGGCTCCCCTCTTATCAAAATCTTATCAAAATCTCTCGAGTTGACTCGTTATAAGCCGAAGCTCTCCTCTTACTAAAATCCTATCAGAATTTTTCTAACTAACTAGCCATAGACTGAGGCTCTCCTCTTACTAAAATCTAGTCAACACCTTTTGAGCTGACTTGTCATAGGCCAAGTCTCTCCTCTTATCAAAATCTTGTCAAAATCCTTCAAGCTGACTTGCAATAGGTTGAGAGTCTCCTTTTTATCTTATCCAAAATCCATCAATTCCACTCATAAATATCTAGAAACGATCACCTATATATCCCTATAGTTGCTTTTCCATCCCCCTTATTTTTAATCAATCATGTCCTCCATCTAAAAAATTTAAATATTTACTTAGACATTAATTTGGTTCCCTTGGTCATCCTTGTTCATCTTAAAGTCAATCACATCGTTCACCCAAAAATGTCTAAATAGTGACATTCCTCTGGTTTCTTTCTCCACTTCTCTTATCCAAAATTCATCCAAATTCTTCACCCAAAAATACCTAATCTAGACATCCCTCTAGTTTCACTCCTTACCTTTTTATCTGAATTAACCATATTCATTAATTCATCCAAAAATATCTAGCCACCAGTCTAGATATCCCTTTGGTCCCTTTCCTCACTTCCATTTATTAGCCATATTTTCACCCATAAATGTTTAGAAGCGATTGCTAAAATATTCATGTGGTTCTTTTTACCATCTTACCTTTCAACCATGTCCCTCATCCAAACATTGACCTAGACATTCCTTTGGTTCTTATACCATACCAACTCTTGGGTTTACTATTATTAGAATTGCCTTACAAAAAAAATAATTTTAATGAAAGGGCGGTCATGAACTCTTAATTTTACACTCTCATCATTCGGCCACAGTTTAACACTTGCTAAATTTAGTGTGGTGTGTAGACCTGATACAGCGATCCCACTAGCAGGTCAGCTGGTGGCTACCCCTGAAAGAAAATTTTAGCCTTCAAGTAATTGCTACCTGGATATTTAATTTTCCAATACAAACTAGCAACCAATCTTTAAAAAAAAAAAAAAAAAAAAAAAAAAAAAAAAAAAAAAAAGCCACATCAGCTATAGTTAGAACAGCAGGCAGCACTGCCTAGGCAATCAATTTGGCGGCTGGCCACTGAGCCCTCTAATGAAGCAGTCCTCCTGTCTTTTCTACAATTTCCAAAATGCCCTCAACCTAATTTTTCAGCATTTTATCCAACTCTACCCTTTATGTCTTTTTATATTTCCACTTCCTAAACTACCTGCAACCCTATTTTTCTATAAATACCCCTCCATTTCTTTATATCACTCACCCCTTGAGTTAGAGTTGATAACTATCTTTTAATTTCTCACTTCTTCTGCCTCCAATCACTCTCTAAATTAATTAATTAATCATTTTAATTAATTAATTACTCTACCCTAACCCATGTTAATTAATCTTTTTAATTAACTAATCTCTTTTTTTAATTAATTACTTAATTAATTAACTAATCATTTTTTTCAAAATCAAATTAATCTTTTTTTCTACCCATCCAATTCAATTAATTAATCATTTTAATTAATTCATTCATTCACTTAACCATCCTATTAATTAATTAACCTTTTTAATTAATTAATCAATCCACTCACCCCACTTAATTAGTTAATTAATCATTTTAATTAATTATTTAATGAATTCATTAATCAAACCATTTGTTCTCATCCTCTCTCTTAGAAAAGGATCCTTACTCCTCTGTATTAATAAAACTGAATTTCTGTCTAACAAAACTCTCCGCCAACTCAAGCAAAGGTATAGCCTTTTCCTCATCAATCCAACCCTAAACCATAATCTGATCAACTTATAAATCCCTTCACTTAACTGTGGATCAAACTACATGGGTTTTGATCCTCATTCAATAAGGTGTATAGGCAAGTTTGGAATCTAAATCTAAACTTCAAATCTAATTCCAAATTAATTCCATTTTCCATTTACTTTCAATTGTAATTATCTATTTTTATACTTTTTTAAATTTGAGTAATTATTTATTCAATTACTTTAGAGTCAATGAGCGATTTTGTGGTTTCCTTAGAATCCATAAGAACTAGAGGGATCACTCTTCTTAGCTTATGGATGTTTATTTACTTTATTTCTTAAATTCTCTCATGCATTTCATAATTATGCCATGCTCATGCATTTTTAATTATTATCTTATAATCTCATATCATGAAACCAATTTTTAGTTCAAATTAAACTTAAAAGCCAAATCATGATTATTTAACCAAAAATCTAATCCCTGAACTCAACCTGGTTTGAAGCTAATGATTTTATCCTTGAGTAAACTAATTAACTAAAATTAATGAATTAGAGTCACGAATGGGTTTTTCCTTAATTTTTCATTTTAGAAAATAAATTAAGGTGGCAACTCCAAAAATCATTTTTCAAAACCACGAATCAATTTTCTGAGTGATAGCCACTCCAATCGTGGGTACCGAAGTTTGTTCCATAACCTCCTTAAAAATCACTCGCCTTTCTTTAAGGTAATTCCCCCGAGCGAAGGAGGGGTGTTCAAGCGAGGCCTCACATAGAGTCAAATAATAACATCAACATACTCAACCAATCTCCATTGTTTAATGATGACTTACAAGG
>CANTUT010002416.1:30000-41603 GCA_947687605.1 Reutealis trisperma
CCCATACATATTTAGGTAATTTTTTTTTATCTCCACAGTGTTTGCTTCCATGTAGTTTCCATTTAATTAACCATAAGTGGCTTATAGGTTGGTTTTCTATTAAGAGGCTAATAGGTTTGGTTTTTTATTATAAGGCATATAACATTACTTTTGTGGTATTGCTTCCATTTGAATATATATACACACACACACATAAGAAATGAAATTAGTACTGATAACAATCAAATGTTGAAAGATGTAAGAGGGGTTTTATTTTATTTTTAGCATACTCATAGTACTGATAACAATCAAATGTTGAAAGATGTAAGAGGGGTTTTATTTTATTTTTAGCATACTCATAGTTTATATGCTTGGTCTATTTTATTTACATATTTGGTTGATATTTGAGTTAAAAAAAAATGATTTTAAAATCTAAATTGGTAAAGTTGAGTAAGAATAACATTATCAAAGAAAAAAGTAAGAATAACATTATCAAAGAAAAAAGTTGACAATGTTAAGTTTTCAAAGAAAAGGAAAACATTTATTTATTGTATATATTTAAGATATAACTAAAATATACTCATTATATACTTGAAATAAACCAAAATTATACCTAAAATATACTTATTATATACTATTTACTGTGAATCTTAAAAAAATTTTATTATTTTTTTAGTATAATTTTTTATGTAATATGTATTAGATGTATTCCTTTTATATATCCAAAATTTTTTGAAAATATATATCAAAACAAAAGAGCTAATAAATTATAGGAATAAACTTTTCTAATTTAAGCATTGTTTTATTAAATTTGTTTATATTTTAAACTTAATTTTGATGATGATTCTCACTATAAAAAAAATGAAAAAAAAGAATGTTGATTATGCTTCTTCAAAGAATAAAACGATTAAGATTGTTAAGTCTTTCAAGGTAGATGAAAGTATATAATTATCCAGCTCCCATAGTGTGACAGGCGGTGTGTACAAGGCCCGGGAACGAATTCACCGCCGTATGGCTGACCGGCGATTACTAGCGATCCGGCTTCATACAGGCGAGTTGCAGCTTGCAATCCGAACTGAGGACGGGTTTTTAGAGTTAGCTCACCCTCGCGGGATTGCGACCCTTTGTCCTGGCCATTGTAGCACGTGGAACTTTAGGCGGTTCTCGAAAAAAGACAGCGAAAAAAATGATTCCTAAAGTTGAGACTAAAAGGAATGTATAAACCAATGCTTCCATAAATTCAATCGAGGTTTACAATTATAGCTTCCATATCTGTTTATTTGGGATCGTCTCCGATAAACTTAAAAATATACTCATTATATATTTAAAAACACCTAAAATATACTCATTATATACTCTTTACTGTGAATTTTGAATTCCGTTTATTATTTTTTATATCATAATTTTTCATTCCACACAATAAAAGTGATTTTTTTTTAATTTTGAGTATAAGTTTGGTCTATTTTGTTTTTATTTTTGTTTTTTTTTGCACATTAGAATAATTACAAATCATGTTAATTGAAAATTATTAATTAATAACCACATGTCAAAAATTCAAACTTTGAAAAATATACATTTGAACATGTGTCGATTGGATATAACTTCAGTTACACATGTTGATTAGCACATTAGAATAATTGAAAATTTGTTAATTAAAAGTTATATAATAAATGACCACATGTTAAAAATTCAAGTTTTAAAAAATACTTATTTGGATATGTGTCTATTAGATATAACCATAGTTACACATGTTACATGTTTTTTGTATTACTCAATTGATATGGATTTTACAGCACTAATATTTTATATTTATTAGGTTGTGTTTTGATTAATTAGAGGTTGATTCATTGTTGATTACAGGTTGATTGTTGGTTGATAACAGGCTAATTGCAGATTGATTATAGGTTGAACATTTGTTTCATATTTTATCTTTAGTATTGCTAAAATATCGACTGTTTTTTAGTTTTCTATAAATTTAAGATCTGTAATTGAATTTTCATCTTCTAAAACTTTTAAGTTCATAAAAAAAATTATATAATCTATTCGTTTTAAAGATTTTTAATGCAATGACAGTTAAAATAAAACAAAATTAACTAAATATATGTTTGAAAGTCAATTTAGATTGAGATAAGATTTGATGTGAATTTTTGAAATTTATACGGTATATAATTTTTTTAAATAGAAATAAGAATTTTTATAGAGATAATAATTTATCACTATATCACTATCCTTTTATCTTTATTTGTTACGGTTTTTGTATTTATATAAATAGGTTATAAGGAAGAAGATTTATTTCAATTATAATTATTATTCAAGGAATTTATTTTTTAAATAATCACATTTTTGTCTATTTTTATGATACGAATAAATATTCAAAATCATGCAATTGCCATAAGGAGCCACCGACCTATAGCATGAGCACCTCTCATGGCCCTTTCTATAGACACTGGTTTTTTGAGGAGTTGAAGCGTATAAAAATAATAATTTAGTGTTTAAGGTATAAAAGTTAATTTGAAAAAGTGAAGGTATATTTATACGTGTTATATGTTTTAAGGATTAAAAGTTAATTTAAAAAAGTAAAGGTTTATTTATAAGTGTAATATGTTTTAGGCATTTACTTTGAAATCCTTTCATAATTTTACATAAAGAACGAAATTGGGTCCGGCCCGAGTTGCTAGAAAAAGTAATTGGAGCCCTAAGCGTAGGAATAGCAACTATAAAACCGTAAATTATACGTTTTGACAAAGTCCAAACTCCTTCTCCTCTCTGGGTTGCAGTCACTGTAGGGTTTTTCAAGAACAATGGTAAGCCGCCAATCTCCGATTACCACTCTGTTTATTATTCCAATTTTCTCCGATAATATTTTGGTTTTGTGATTTTCTGAAATTAGCTTTCAATTTTGTGAGTGCATGTGTTTCACTTCGTTTCTTGTCCACTTTTACTGTTTTTCTTCCTACCCATGAATTGATTCCTAGATCTATATATATATATATATATATATATTTTTTTTTTTATGTGTTGTACATTTGGGTTTACTGGTTTGGCTATTAATTTAAGAAATTAGCAGCATCATTGATTCTTTGAACGTGGGAATTTTTTTTTTCTTTCAATTTGGGTTGAATGGGCTGGTTTTGATAAAGAAAGTTATATGGTACGGGGTGAAACAATTGTATATAAGTGGGAGAGCTTAAAAAGGAAGTTGGTTCTCTAGATTTGGAACTAATTTGCATGAAGTGAATAAAAATTGCAAATGATAGTTTGTGTCAGTCAGATCATGTGGATGTCTTTTTTGTTTTCGGTTTTTCTTGAATATTTTTAGATGGGTTTTAGTGTTTCTTTCGAGGTTGTGAATCCAGTTTCCAAATTGGAATTTCCTGTTTTCCTTTGTTTTGGTGTTGTTCATTTCATTTCATTTGCAGTAAAAAAAAAAAAAAAAGTGCCTAATCATGTGTTAGCTATATCTATAAAATATGGCGTAGGTTTTTTCTTTTTTCCTTTTTTTTTTTTTTTTAAAATTGTATTTCCTAGGTGAACGTTCCCAAGACAAAGAAAACTTACTGCAAGAGTAAAGAGTGCCGAAAGCACACCTTGCATAAGGTCACACAATACAAGAAAGGGAAAGACAGTCTTGCTGCACAGGGGAAACGGCGATACGATCGCAAACAATCTGGATATGGTGGGCAGACAAAGCCTGTTTTCCACAAGAAGGTACTGTTCAAGATCCAACGTTGGCACCTTATTATTATTGTTTGTACATAGTTGATTCACATCTTACAAAATTTTTAAAATGTTTTAAAATGATAGAGGCTCTAAGGAGGTTTCCAGTTATCAAATATTTTTTTATAATTTTTTATACAGGCCAAGACCACCAAGAAGATTGTTCTGAGGTTGCAATGTCAAGGCTGCAAGCATGTGTCTCAGCATCCAATAAAGGTATGTATTTCAGAAAAAAAGGTTTTTAGGATTGATTTGATTTCTTGCATTGAGGAATGCATCTCAACTGTTTAGTAATGTTGCTTGTTGTTTCTACAGAGGTGCAAGCATTTTGAGATTGGTGGAGACAAAAAGGGGAAGGGCACTTCTCTTTTCTAAATGCTATTATATGGGTTTGGATGTTCTTTGCTGGTATTAGGCAAAACCTAGAAATTTTTGTTCACTTTGTTTCATTGGTTTTTTGTGTTGTTATTTCAAGACTTCTACTTTTATGATGGTAATTGACAATTAATGGCAATGCTGTTTCAGTCAGAAGTAACAAACTTGTAGAATTTAGTTTGGATTATTAGATTATAATTAAATGGCATGAATGGTGTGCAATTGTTTTATCAAATGGTCAAGCGAGGTGACTTCCTGCTCTCCGTGTGCTTGTATATATTGTGCTGGCAGATGATCATTAATGATTTTGTTTGAAAACCTAAATGCTCAGGAGAACCCTTAATTGCTGGTTAGTATCTTTATAAATCTGACACGCTTACATTTGCTGGAGAGCGTATCTTGTGTATTCTCTGTTTCACTATCATGTCTGTCCACCATTATTGTTTAGTTACTAGGTATATCTCGCATTAAAGCAGAGTGGTTTCTTCTGTGTTTTTGGCGGTGCAGATGCTATAAAATTTTGAAATCTATAGAATTTTAGATGAGGCTTTCAGAACATTTTTGAAATTTCTCAATTGAGCTTTGGCCCCTTTTTTGTTTAGTTTGTGTAGAGATGACTTGAAATCCTATTGGAATAGTTCTCTTTATGGAATTGATCAAAATGTTCAATTCTTAGAAAATGGTTCAAAGGAGATGAATGATTTCTTGCATTTATAAGTGAAGAGAAGATCATATTGAAATCTGTACCTCACCCAAAATGGAGAAGTAGATTGTTGAAAAATGTATGTAGTTTTGAAAACCCAAAATTGGAAGTAGACATCCGCTTATTGCCGGATAAAAGGCTGATAATGTGAAGGAGAATATATCTGCAGTGCGCTGTGTCTCTTTTTGTAATTATCATGTCACTCTCAATTCTGTATTTAAACTTATCATTAATTGGCATTTGTGAGTAGTATAAATGTTTTAAAAGCCATTTATTATTTTATTGTAGGTTAGCCAAATCCCTGCTCAACAGCGGCAGCATTAACTGTCTATTTACATCCTATTACAAGCTTCAATGAACCCATAATTCAGTATTAGTGATGGACGACCGTCCCAAAGTAGCTGCCAAGCCACTAACCCATGCGCCAATAAAAGAAGGAATTAACCCTAGCGCCGTTGTCAAGCCAGAATGCAACAAGAGCCTTTTGTATTAACTTGGAGCCGTCCATGCAGGGGAGGCTGCCACTATAAAAGCAAGATTTTGAGGCAAACAAGCATGTGATCAATTAAACATACCCAAAACACTAGCATCAATTTCGGTAGCATGGTCCCTTTGAAACTCGTTCTTGCCATCAAACATCCTTTTATTCCTCCAGAAGCACCAAAAAGCAACAGCATTAGGGAAGGGATGAAATTCAACGTATATTTACTATTATATCCTCCTAGTGATTTTGTATGTTGGTTTTAAGTGCATATATAACCGGACAATAGATCCATGTTTCAATCCTAAAAAGAAAAGCTGAAAAGATTTTTTTGAGATTTAAGTACAAATTTACTCGCAGGAAAGTTCAAAAATGCCGTTTTCAGAATATCAAAATATCACAATCACATTGAAAAACAATTATCTTCAAGTCCACTGCAATCAACTGGACTATGAACATTGAAATTCCAAAATAGAGTAAGATATACTGAAAGTCATTTGGAAAAGAAAGTTATAGACAAATTAAGAACAAGAACCGTAGCCTTGACTTGTACATAAAACAACCTAATAGAGCACTCTAAACCAAATCATGACTATAGATAAAACTAGTTAATTAAGCATCTTGATCCAAGTAAAAAACACTACCTAATACTTAATTAAGATTTAAGCATCATTAGCATCTAGTCAGAAAGCATTATACCCATTTCATAACTTGTACAATGGCTGAGGAATTTTTTCTAACATCAGTCATAACTTGCTCGAAAGTTTTCCATCCATCACAAGTCTAATTCATGAAGAAAATTTATAACTTCAAAATCAGTCTTGTCTACTAATGGAATCATAATAGAAATCACCTTGTCCAGCACACACCCACAAGATTTCAACTCCAAAACTAGCATATACTTTATTAGAAATTTCGTTGGACCACCTGAATCTAAATCTTTCACTGACTTATCAAGAACCCAACTATATTTTACAAGTTGTTCTCCTTCCATATAAAACATTCCCCTATTTTCTGAATCAAAAGCTTCAAATTTGCAGAGAGTAGAATGATTAGAAATTGAAAGAAGAAGAAAAGAAAACTCACGAGTTTTTTTTTAGTGGTAGTGGATCAGTTCACAGACAAAATTAACAATCAACAGAGAGTTACGAACAGAAACTCCACATTCACAGCTTAGATTCCTTAGCTTTCAATTGCATAGAGATATTTTGTTTTGTATGTTATTCACATATTGCACACACATGCACATTTGTTTTCTTATGGGAAGTTGTCTCCCTTTAATCAACAACTGCCCTTTGATAATTATCCAAAAAATCTATGGGTCGGGTTTCCCATTGTAAACGAACCCAATCCAAATATCCAACATCTCCCACTAGCTTTTAAAGAAGTACAACAAACTCAAAAGAATAAATTCTATATGCTCTACAATAATTCATACTTAGAAAATAGGTAGTACTACCAATATACTTTGAGAACTCAGTGATATATATCTGTTAGGAATATATAGCATCTCGATTATACAAAATACAATTAGAGTAGATTATAGTATGCAATATCCTAGATCATTTTATCATATTTATCTCCTCTCATGATCTCATTTGTGATTATATTTTGCATTCACAATTATATTTTATCTCATAGATAAATTATAATTGATCGACCAATGAATACAAATTAATGTGATACTCCAATTATCTTCTTCTTCTTACAATTCTCTCAACCTTAACTCACTTTTTTTGAATGTACCGTCAGACTGTATCATTCATAATTCTTTGACAGTATTCTAATATAGCATACATTAAATTAAGTCTTGAATAGTTGATAGGAGTCGTGAGGGTACACTATGATATTCGCTTCACCTCAAGGTCTACACAATATTAAGTTGAGATTTTTACTTATATTGCCCTTGTTTGTTGATTCTTACACACATGGTTGAATCATATATTATAGTATTTTCTCCTTCCCCATAGAGTATATGTTTTTCTCAAAATTAATGCTATATATATTAGAGCACATATCCTAGAGCAGTGTATATTTTATGTAAATATAAAATAATAACAATGGCAATAATATATATGTTTCTTTAAATGAATTTATTCCATTATATTAAATATATATTTGTAGTCCATAAGTATTTTATAAAGGGATCTATTCTCAAGTATTGATAATATATATGACAGATCACTCTCAAACAGATACTTTAAATGTTTATATTCATAGGATTAATAACTGGACATCATTAATTCTGAAAGATAATTACCTTTGTTTATATTCTATAATCAGTATGTGATACTTATGATTATAATGACAGTAAGCATCATACTGTTTGACAAATATTATCGACATAACCATGTGGACACTCACATGATGAATAGTTGAACTGTGACATTAGATGATGATAATATGGAGTTTTATTTATAGTCAATCATTGTTTAGATCATAATTATACATATAATCTTTTGACTTAAGAGGCACTGTATCAGAGACACTGTATCTCATTCATTGATAGTTAGGATTTACTACTGCTAACATACTAATGCTATTTAAGTAAGAGTATAAAGCATGTGGTAGCTCTAACTAGTTATGTACGGAGGTAAGTGATCGCCAAGAAAGAATTCACTAACTTGAATAAATATGAAAGAAATCTTATGCTATCTGATTATTTTTGATAATCAAATCCTTGATCGAGTAGTTAGGATTCACTAGAAATAGTCTCTAGTAAGAATCAATTTTATCAAGCATTAGAGTTGAGATATATGATCAATGCATATTAGGGTTTGACAAAACCATGATCCTAGCCAAGATCGGGATTTTATAATGAAGGGATTTTGTATGTTAATTATGAGTTCATTCTAATTAGGTGGTAATGATAAGCTTTGCTACGCATCACTCATGACTTATAGGATTAATTGACTATGGGTAAATGGATTAAAATTGTAATTAAATTTATGAAGGCTCTAGCATGTCCTCAAGTTTAAATCCACAAAGACATCTTATCAATTAAATCCTAATTTATATGATATAAATGAGAAGGATTAAATTGAATAAGTCTATGGATATATAAAGAATTAATTTTGAGCTTTAGTGAAACCCATAAATAGCCCAAGCTCATATGTGATATGGAGAAAGAAAATTTAGAGGCTAGAAATATTCGCAAATCTTAAAGCCCAAATGATGGTTTAGGGGTTAGATAATATCCAATAAGATCAAAATGGTCTTTTCCACTTTAAGACTTAAAGGAAATATTCATTAACCTTAAAGGATAAAATGGACATATCATTTTAACTTAAAGTTAATAAAGCAATTTAAATATCTAAATGGTCCCCTAATATCCAACAAAGGATTTCTTGGATATAAAAGGAATATGATGATGCTTAAGTGCGACTATCTCTATTATACAAAAAAAATAAAATAAAATACTAGAAATGGGCTTTCCACATATATATTGTCCGAAACAATGATTTTTATCAGCTATAGCAAAGAAAACAACTTTGTAGAACTCAAAATATGATGGAAAAAAAATGCCTAGATACTTTGTTAAGTGAGAATGCACATCTTTTCTTGAGAAACTTAGTGGCTAAGTATTGAGAGAAAAGAAAAAGAAGAAGTGTTCTTCAAAATTCTTGTTCTTTAATTCTTGTTCTTTGTGAAAGAACAAGAGTTTCTTATTGAGGAAAGATCTATCCATAGCAACAAAGAGAAATCAATTCACCAAGGTTTGTCTAAAAGCTCTTGAATACATTTGGGCTACCAAAAGAGAGATTCAAGTTAACACCTTCATAAACCAAAGGAAACCTTGAAGGTGGAATTTAGTGTGGATAATCTAGAGGCTTCACATTTGGGAAGTGTCACATCCCAACTTTAGAGATATGACAGTCCTAGAACATGGGGAGATATAAGGTCACCCACATTCGTAGAACCTACTTACACATATACAAATTATGCTTAGGATCGTACCAAACCTCGCACAATAACTCATTTAAAACATTTAAATGAATACCTTTAATTGCGGAAGATTATAATTAAACATTTCACATAAAAAGCATAAGGAAAATAATATTCATATCCCATTTGGAAACTTAAGAAAAATAATATATCTCAAAATGAGCATCAATCAATATTCCCGGAGCATCTAATGACAATACTTCATAACATGGTATTATTAATAACTTTGACAAGGAATCCCCAAGCGGAGTAGAATGCTTGAGCCATCATCTTGCCTCCTCACATTTGCTCACCTGGAACCATACAAGAAAAAGAGGTGAGATAGATGATCTCAATGAGTAAACAATATAGCACATACATTAACACATCTTCCTTCGAGAAGGAAACACATAGCTGATACACATAGCTCAAGATTATAATTCACGAATCAAGTTGCAATTTAGTAAGGGTTCAATTTAGCAAGGTTGCAGAAATCACACATATATCATATAGTAAGTGAAGGCTATTGCTCTATCATTCGAACACATAGAGGAGAGGTGGCCTCATACCAAATTCCAACTCCTATCACATAGAAGGCATGAAATTGATCAGGCCCTATGGCTAAAACTGCCCATTTCTAGCTGAGGTGGATACACTATCCATATCCATTGTGTTAAGACCCTGTGCACAGGTTCTGATGATTACCTGCATCAGCACGAGGATTTTGCATAAAGAGTTAAAGGTACCATAGCTAGAGCTAATGGTAATCACACATGTCAATAACATTTAAGGCAACAACCACATATTTCACAATGGGAATATTAGTTTAACTTATTGAACAAAAGATACAAGAACAGTGTAGTTCCAAAAAGAATGTAAGTTAGGGTAATAATCACAATAAATTCTCATTGGATAAACAAAAGTGATTTTTGGACCAATTGTCCTTTGGCAACCCAAGCTTTATAAAGAAATCACTTTATCAAATTTTAGGATAGAAAGAACTTAGGTTTTAAAGATCATAAAGGCTCAAATAATAAGATATCATATGTTTGTAACATATCATAATGCTACTCACACTTGAAACAAGATTACAGTGTTTATTCACACTAGAAGCAGGAATATAGAGTTTACTCACCTTGTGGTTCATTTGCTCCTAGTATATGTAGCCCTTTTGAACTTCTAAAGCTCCTCAAACTCTAACATAATATTTAATTTAATACTTAGTATTTATTTAATCATGATGCTTCTATCCCATAACTACCACATACACATGTAATATTCATATACACATAGAGTTTCACATATAATTACACCTCATTACTTGCACATACACGTTGACTTTAATAGTCTTGCACACTTAGCCCAGATAGGCTCACATGAGAACACATTAAATAATGTCAATACCTTTCTAAGGTCATCATGATATTAGTTCACTTTAACAATCAACTTATTACACTTAACACTTTCATACATGTCAACTAATCACTTAACCTTTCAAGTGTCATGCTTTACTTTTATGATCCATTCATTCAATCTATCTCTTTATCAATTAAAGTCCATTAATTCATTATTAAGTCCTCATAAAATCTATTTTCATATTTCCCAATTACATTCACATTCAAATCACAATATAAGGTTAAGATACCTTAAGTATACCAAAGTGCCTCTAGGTTTATCTAGTGTCATTCTTTCAACTAACATGTAATTTTATCATTTATTATACATGGCCCCCTGGAGGCAGAAGACCCATGACTTGGCACGGCGCCGCACCAGGCCTATGCGGCGCCGCGTCAGGCTTTTGTGGTGTGCTGCAAAAAGGCCATGTGGGGCTTCACATATCTGACGCGGTGCCGCACACCTTACATGTGGCATGCCACGTGGCACGGCATACTTCCCGAGGTTTTCTTTTGTTTTTTTTTTAGAGATTAGTTATTTATATGCAGTTTGGAAAATTTGGATGTCTAGTGGTAATATAAATGTAGTTTAAAAAATTTTCTTTTAGGGGCGCTGCCCCCGAACCTTCGCCCACTAACTAGTTAGCGGGACCACCGTAACAGCTCTGCATAGCATGTTAAATTCAACAAGTGCTAAGTCTGTGATTGGATGATAAGAGTGTAAAATTGAAGGTTCACAGATGGATGCATTAATTAATTAAAAGATTAATTAATTAATTTGGAGGAGGGGTGAATTAAGAAAAATGCTTAATTTGATTTTGGAAAAATGAATGATTTTTAAAAAAGAGTGATTAATTAATTAATTAAAAAGATTAATTAATTAATTAATTAATTGAGTGATTAACTAAAAAAAGAGTTTTAGTTAATTAAAAATATTAATTAACTTAGTTAAAGTGAGGTAATTAATTAATTAATTAGAGAATGATTAGAGGGAGAAGAAGAGAGAAATTTGAGGATAGCAATCTACTCA
>CANTUT010002417.1:7500-33269 GCA_947687605.1 Reutealis trisperma
CCGATAACTATATTGGGAGGCATCTCCGGCAAAGACTTCCTTGTGTTCGCCCAGGGCATTGACCAGCCCGCTGCGAGGAAATGACCCGCTAAAGCCCTTATCTCAATTTCACCTCACTCTCTTGTCTTAGCCCAGCCATACATGTACCTTGACAACACCATTGATTCTCGCCGGCTCTTCTCGCCGAACAGAGGAGCTGCGACCAATAGGTTTGATCCAATCTTTTATTGTGAACTCTCTTCTTAAGAGATAGTTTAGGTTGGTGTGAAGTCTTGACTCGAATATTATTTATATACGAAAATAAAAATGATTGTTACTAGTCGAGAGTTATGGTTTTCTTCCTTTGGCTGGCCAATGCATAGAAGTATTCCACACCACACATCTGAAGAAAAGGGCTAGCGCTAGGTCCCCCGGACCAATCACTCCTCAACGAATCGCCCCCGAACTACTTCTTCACTTAATAAGAGATTAGTAAATCTAAAAATTTATTAGAAAATAGGGGCTGAGGGTAGGACAAAAAAGTCCAATAGAAGCTTGTACGAGAAAGCACTGATACGTTTTCTTAAAAAATTGCCGTTCTCACCCCCCGTCTGTCTTTGGCTCTTACCGAGAACGGAGCTTCTTTTACTTCACGTAAGCGGAAGCGTAGGATCAATGTCGCATAGGCCAGGAGTCTCGCTATCTGGCACAGAGAATGGAGCTTTGTTTAACTGGAACATAGCCTACTAGGCCGATAGTGCACTGCTAACCCAGCGAACTAAGAGCTTCGCCAATCCCTTATTCTAGAAATCTCATAATCGAAGGAAAGTTCCAGTTTTTAGTTTCTCTTTGTTTAATTCTCGTGGATGATGTAATCATTCCAAGTTCTTTTTCTACACCAGCACCATAGCACTCTTATCTTAATCGGACATCCAACTTTGTTTCAACGGTGAAGTGATGGATCGGTAAGCCCATTCCTCAAAGAATCCGAGACTGAACGAACTGAGCGACTAATCTCTTCTCCTGCCTTAACCTTGGCAGGAAAGGGAAAAGCATAGGAAAGGCAAATGACAATCGAGGGATGTAGAGGATAGTCAGAAAGAGATCAACCTTTTAGGTTGTTGTAGTATATAGTCAAAGTAAACTTTTTAGGCAAAGTCTATCTCAAATGGCTTAGTTGAAAGTGTGGATTGCTCGGCTCGACCCCTTAAGTTGGCAAGCAAGTTCCTTCGGCAATCGGGATAGTCGGGGAGAGCGGTTACGGGATCATCTCATATGGACAAGGAAAAAAGCTACTGGGGTAAGCAACTAAAGAGCTAAGTAGTTCAGGAAGCTATTCTAGAGTTGAAGATTCCTTGAGCTCCGGGGCTAAGAGTATAGAATGCTGTCTTTACTGAATCTTAGAAGTCCCGCACATATAGATAGAATCTTGGAGTCTAATATAAAGATAGAGTGCGCACTCTTCTTTTCTGCCTCTATTGCCTAGTGAATCTTATCTTAATTTCTATTTTTCATCGGTATCGGGAAGCAAAACGTTTGGAGTGAAGCGATGCGAAGTTGTTGAAGACCTCTTACTAGTTCTTCGATAAGTGGTACTACCCTCCCTTAGTCCACATTTCGGCGTCCGCCAGCGAACGGATAAGAAGTTAGAATGGAGTTAGAATCGTTATAGTTACTTTGGTAAAAGAGGATCCCCTGGCTGCTATCTGTTATCAGTTCTCCTCCCTTGAAGGTTAAAGTAGCTTTTGAGAGTGCTTTTCAGCTTACTTTAAATTTAAATTTAAAAGGAAATTAACCTAGTACTGCCGGGGTCGGGTCCGATTACTTGAGTTAGAGCTGGGTTGGCTCCGGTTGGTCTTACCTCTATGGGAATGCTTGAAGAAGCTCTGATTCCACTAAACTCTTGACGCCTCTGAGAGGTAGCTTGGAGCAAAAGGAAGAAGCGTTCGAGGAGAATCCCATCAAGGGTCTTCCACTTCCTGGCTCGTGTTAAATAAGAGAAGGTACAAGTTTCAATGTATCTACGGTCAAGCCAGTTTATTCATTCCCGACAATCGGTCTACCCACGGTTGGGAGCCATGCTTAACACATCGAATTCTAAGTATGTCAGTCTGACATCCGAATAGTAATATCCTGTCCCGATGAGAGAATGTTCATCTATGCCTGAGCTACCTAAACCCTCTGTGGTCCTCAAAGTGCCCTCTTCTGCCTTGGAGGAATACAGAAGTTTGACAGAGATAGAGAGCTCTCACCGAGTGAGTCCCTTTTACTCAGTCCAATGCTATTCAATATCAAGTAGCTAAAGTCTTGGAGTCTCTCCCGAAGTTCTAGTTCGAAAAAAGAATGGATAAAACATCCCTTTCAGAAGGTATCTGACGGAACGAACCAGTATCTTATAAAGTGAATTCTTTCTTTTTCCTCTTCTCTTTGATTCGGCTTAGGCAAGGCTAGGCACCTAATGCATGTGAGGATAAGGGGCGAAAAGTAATCCTAAAGCCAATAGCGCCTGTAGCTGTAGCGAGGGTCACTCCCGGATAAGAAAGGAAGAAGCGTGCTTTCGACGGCAAGGCCAGAATAAAAAAGTCTCACCTATTATATTAAATTAAGAAGAGAATTCGCTCTGAAACTCCCCACTCAACTCTAAGAGCAAGGAAAGCCGAAAGCGCTGATCCAGCAATGGCAGATAGATTGAAAACCTAATGCTTTGACCCATGAGCAGGAATACGACCGTAGCTTGCCTTAAGAGTTGAGATGTCAACAGCGGCAACTATAACTGCTACAACTGATAGCAACTAGCTTTCCTAATCATCAAAGCTGAAGGAAGAACTCAGCCAACTTAACTATAGGAAGAGGCACAGGCTGCTATCGTAATCAGTCTCTGATCAGCCCTCAACAAGACCATCTGCTATTGAATCTGCCGCTTTCGGGCTTGAAGGAAGATCCTCCGTTGGCAGTAGGGGCGAGATGATATGTTGCCATTCCATCCAATAATGAATATGGCTAGTCCAAGCGGCCTGGGTTGGCCTGCGAACTTCCAGCCTAAAGGAGTTGAATGAAGGGCTGATGAGCTCTGGGTTGAAGATTGAGTGGGGTAAGGATGCTATAGAGGGCTTTCCAACGAAGTAGATAATCCAGTCTTGGTTGTGTCAATCGGTGTCGTGTCAAGCACGAACTTTACTGCTTAAAGAAAAGAGCTCTTATGGCTCATTCAGTTCAGTTGAAGAATAGGCGGCGCTATGGGACTTAAAGGAGTGAGGGATGTGCCCTTGGTCTTTTTCTTCTGAGCTCTATCGGTAGATGCGGATGAAGCAGCCTAATCCAATATTGGCTTTAACCGATATCGAACCTAGCTCGACTACCAACAAACCTCCACCTGGATCATGGGACTGGCTCGTGAAAATGTATGCTTCGATAAGCCCGGTTCGAAGATTCTGGTATTGCAGCAGGACATCTACATCTATAATTAGACTATCTTCGACCATGCACGACAATGCGCATATCGCTCATCTTTTCTCATCTTTGTTGCCCCATAGCGGAAACGCCCCCCATAACATATGATCTCGCATTGGACCATAATCTCCAAGAACGTCTAGCACAGACCGGTGAGTCGCCTACATTCATTAATAATGGATGGCGTCCTTCGCCCCAAACCGATACCCTTTGTTCTTTAAATCGCAGCCTTACCCCGTTCACAAAGGGTTCCTACCAGAACAGCACTTCAGGCAGGCATTTCTTACTTATTAGAGCAGTCTAGTACAATCTCTGATCCTCACTTCCCTAGCCTTTATTTTAAAAGTAAAGGAAATAGCCTTTCTCAAACCAAAAAAGGAGAGCAACAGCCGGCAACCCGCAGATAAAGCCATGAATTCAGAACATTGCGACAGGGCATCAGACAACATCCTAACACGCCCAAAAGCAAGCCGAAGACACCTTCTTTTCAAGGATCGACCCATTCCCGCGTGATCGACCTTTGAAAGCGAACATTCCACCTTTTTCCTTCACTTAATAACCCCGGTGATTGACCTTAATCTGTATACTTTACTATAAATAAAGCATACAGCTTAAGGTATAGGGAAGTTTAACTCAAAGAACGGAATAAAATCCTGTTACTAAGGAGTGTATTAGCGATGAGGATCATGTTGATGCTTCTGGCTCTTGTTTCAAAAGCTGGTATTGGACTGCTTGACTTGGGTTCTCTTCCTTTCTGCCTGAAAGCTTTCACTAGGTCCAGGTACAGTACAGGTCTTGGAATCGGCATTACCGGTCTTAGCCTTTTAGCTTTACATTCGGCTTAACCTGAAACTCTAAAGCGAGGTCACTGAACACGAACATAATCCCGATTCAGTTAAGTACAAGCTAATACATCTCCAGATTCAATTCAAAGGGCCCTGACGTGAACGGACGCTTTGTCATTAGAGTGTTATAACCAGAGAAAGCTTTTTTATTTGTTTACTCAGCGAAGAAAAACCTATATTTTATACAGCTACGCTACGATCTTTCTTCTCTTATGATATTTCTCGTTACCGTCGAAAAGAGAACAAGCCCCTTCTATTATCTTATATTAGTATTTAGTCACAAGAAGCAGGATGCTCTTTATTGCTGGGTATGAATCCCATCTCTCGACGACGTTGGTCCTTCCTTCCCGCCCTAAGAGCGGATTCGACGGGATGCCTAAGAGCAACGGATTCCTCCTTCCTGAACCTGAAAGAGCCTATTCGAGAACATCTGCTCGTGGGATATCTTATAATCTTACTAAGATGACATTTGATCTCGGGATGGCCTAAACTAAATGCCTCTTTTTCATTGCTCGGTCCTTTAGTTCAAGCGGCATCAACTGTCGAATCGCTTCAATCACTCCTATGTCAATTTGGCTGAGATCTTTCTACCTTTCCCTCTCCTGCATCTGGGACTCTATTTACTGCGCTTTGCATCTTAAGATGATGATTTAGCCAAGTGCTTTGCTGCCACTTCTGAAGCTAGGGACCTAACCTCTTCCTTGAAGACCCTGTATTGCTTGTCTTTGTTGGCGGTGTACACTACTTGACTGAAAGCTTAGTAAGGAAGGAAAGTGATTGGATGTAATGATTTATGATGTTTCATGATCGAAAACATAGTCCAACTTGCATGTGTGAAGCAAGTAGCGAATCTGCTTCCGAACTGTGGCAAGATCTTAGACTACCGGTGACCGGCTTCGTGGGACCGCCATCTGGCCTGGTCCACTCTTGGCTAAGCACTACTGGGCGGAGCTTCTCAATCAACTGACAGTGAAAGCAGACATTCTCTTGTTACAATACGGACCTGCCATTGTTAACGACAGTCGTACCTTGATTCAATGATCGGCCTATGTAACATGACAATCTGACCTGTCTTCCATTAGAGCTGGTACTGATAACTGAAAGAGAACTGACAGTTACGCTGAAAGAGATTGTTAAGAGACCTACGGCCCTATAACAAGATTGTTCCATCCATTACTTCGTTCCTTCTTTCGCTGGTTGCTCTTTCGCTTTACTTCGCTCAGTTTCATACTTTGGGTTGGAGCACTCGCCCCGCAGGCACGATCAGGTCTAAATTGAGTGTGACCAGCTACATCGGCGAGGGAAAGGAAAGGTCGCGATCCCATCTGTATGGACCAAGGCCTTGTCACGAGCTGGACTCAAACCAACAAACACTTCTTGGGAATCAAAGAAAACCCCAGCGAACTACCAAAATTCTTATTATCGTTATTTTTGTGGACCCGCTTCCCCACGCGGCGCGGGTGGGTACGTCCGGGGTCGGTAGTGTCAAGCGACCGACTCGCTTTACTTACACTAGCCCTACTACCGGGAAGAGCTACTCTTATTACGAAGATTTTTATCAACCATAGCGCTGATCAGACACCATGGCAGACAAAGAGATTGCAATACATAAATGTCTACCGTCACGTACATATTTACCAATAGGTAACAGTGACGGGACGACGACCAAGCTCACAAAGACATAAATCTTCATAAGAGTGGTAGCCCGACCTTTGCAAAATAGTCCGAAGCTTCCAAGAAAGACCGGATAGCAGGTCTATTTCTTGAACTTGCGACCGATAATGCCTTCTGGAAACAACAGGAGCATTTACAAAGTCAGACACCTTGATATCACTGGAAACTTAAATTAAAGCATACCATTTTAGATAATCAAGCCATAGCAGCATCCATTTTGCCCCCACCGTCGCAACTCATCGTCCCCGTGAAGATAGAGGTCTGACGGACAGGCAAGCAAATCCGCCGGCCTAAACGACCGCAATAGAGACCGCAGTCCCAAACCTAGCCCCAGGTTTCCGTCCCCCAATCCAGAGCTCAAGACAACCGCGATACTTAAATCGCTCAAATAGCCACCTTAGACGGACACAGCCATTAGAAGAAGATCGATGGCAAGATCTGTACCCTAAACCTGAGATCCTCGACAAAGAAAGTCTCGATTCGAGGAAAGGGATACCGGTCCATGATAGAACACAGACCGGTAAGAGAAAAGAAAGTAAGCATAGTCTTCATTGAAACGGGAGAGAACAATTCTATTTTTCGTCAAAAAAGTAATGCTTTGCAAACTCATCTGATCCCAGTTTGGGACTTCCTCTTCATGTCACGAGCCGGATTCGAACCGGCGCTTTCCAGATGCACGGTCTGAAACAAACCGCCGGAGGATCAAGGAAGACCGAGAAGGGAACCGTGAGATCGACAGATTTATCAACATACCACCAAACGTACTCACAGCAAGCGCGAACTCATAAACTGAGTTGCCACTTCTCTGTGAAGTCTATTTCCTTTCTCATCGAGCTTAGCCTCGTGGTCAGTCGCCAAAGGTTCAACATAACCCCAGTCAGGTTCACAAGACTCGATAAGAAGTTGTCTAACCATGCCCAGACGGAAGGAAACCCTCCGTAAACCCAAGCCAGATATAAAATGGTAAGGGAAGTTTACCTCCAGGCGAGTAGGCCACAATAAGATGACGATACCAGGCCTAGTGGAATTGGAAATGGATTGAATGCTTCCTCAAACTCAGGATTCGGCTAGCAGTAAATTACCAATACCTTGAGTATATCCCGATCCCTCTCTTATTAAATCGAGTTAGAAGATCTCTTGAGTAAGCCGATTACCTTCTGACTTGATTCTTGATGACGAAAAACACGCTGTTTTAGAAAGTTGTCCGATTTCAATTGACGTCTAGGAAGGGAAATTGACTTGATCCCAAAATCACGGGCACCGATTGAATCAATGGTTACGATATGCCCAAGCAGGGAAGAAGAAGGGGAAGGAAGTGACATACAACATGTACCGCTGTTGTCTCCATAAGAGCTGGTGCTCTAAAACTAATTACTAATAGGCATTCGCGGACTAAGAGCGCTTGTCCGCCTTTTAGGTCCTTGACTTGTCACATGAGTCTGAATTTCATATTTCCGTATGTGAAAAGAAGTATAAATATCTTCATATACCAAACGTTCGCTAATGAGTACCGCATCCTCAAAATTGTAACCTTCCCATGGCATATAAGCTACTAATACGTTTTTGCCCAAGGCGAGTTCGCCACCAACTGTAGCGGCGCCGTCCGCTAAAACTTGTCCCTTTTTAATGCATTTACCCCGCTGAACCTGGGTTTTTTGATGCATACAAGTATTTTTGTTGGAACGTTGATACATAACTAATGGAATGCGAAGAGTATACCCATTACCCGATAAAATGATCTTGTCAATTTCAGTATAAATAATCTTTCCCTCGTGTTCGGCTATAGCAGGAACCCCTGAATCTAGAGCCACTTGGCGTGCCCCTACTAGAGAGCCTCAGAACTTGAGATCCTGGGGGGCATTCAAAGAAGTTTCAAAAGCTCTTTTCGTTAGAGAAACTTGGTCATTGAATGAATGAAATTCCCACGATCAGCTTGACCCTTGCTTGATGGTAAGGAAGAGGACCGACAACGGAAAAGAAAGAAGAAAGGGGAGCGGAAAGCCTGTTCAAGGGGGTGGAGGAGAGAAGGGACTCCCCCAAGAGAGGCCCGAGCACAACGTCTTCATGAGTTAAGTGTTCCCACCTTGGGAGCTAGGTAAGAGAGTAAGGCCTGCTTTGTTGAATATCCTTTACTGCCTTCCTTTATCAGACCAGACAACTATTCGAGTTCCACTTTTTCTACCGGGCAGAGCTGCAAAAGTGGCTTCACCCTCTTTTGGCAGTAGCTTGCTGGGTTTACGCACGTACCACTTTTTGTCTTACTTATCCTCGCTCTGATAGAGCACTTGATAGAGAATTAGGAGAGGGGTGGGGGTGGTGATCGTAAGCACAATGGACTCGCTTTCTTATCTGTCATATAGGAATCTCGATAGCGAGCAGTACCCATCGTTTGCAGCTATAAGTATAGAGCTCGTTCTTACTTACCCTACGGTCGAACTAAAAACTTTCTCTCCCCATCTAAAGAGCACTTCGTTCCTCAGAAATGAAGACTGAAAGGTACGACGAGTGGAAGACTTCTGTCGAGAAGAACGTAGTGGCTTGTTGGCACAGATGCCTTAATTGATAATTGAATATATAAAATTATGAACTTAAGAGATTGACAGTCCTCAGCCCAGGCAAAGAAAAAACCTCATCTTCTTATATAGGATGAAAACGAAGAATCTTACCCACTGGTTGGTGGATCATGGTTCTACTAAGCGCCCTTAACCCCTGGTCCTTATCATATGTATTATCCTGGAATTGAATTTGGGTAGGGTAAGTTCTTTGTCAAAAAATTGGATGCCCTAAGACGTCATCAAGCCTTGCCTTTTCTTTTTGTTCTCGATCTCTTTAGAACCGAACTTAAGAGCACGTAAGCATGACAAAGGATGGGAGCGGTGATTGACCAGAAACATTCTGTAAAAAAAGAAAAGAGTATCTTGCTTGAATGGATTTCAAAGAGCAATCGTAGGGCCTACCAATCTAACGCCGACAAGTGGTAAGACTATCCCTCGGAAGACCGACATTCCTCATTCACTTCGAGGTGCGGCGCGAACTAGGCATTCAACGGAAACTGAATTAGTGCTTCACTTCAACTCCTCCTTCGGACTCTTACTTCTCTTAAGGGGAGAAAGCAGCTTTTGTTGGGCAAACAGGTTCCATTTTCATATGCTTAATAACACATGTGATTGGAGAAGTCAAGCACCTGGTTTTGGTCCTGTTATTCCGGAGGTGAGAACCCTATTTCCCAACCTGGTTCTATCTCTCAGGCGTAAACTTCTTTCGTAAAGCACTGTTCTCGCTAGTGCGAGAAAGAAGGTACAAAAAAAGAAAGAACCTTCGGAGAAGTCAGAGTTGAAGAAAGGCAGGTAAACAACCGAAAACCTTTCCTTCGTCTTTCAAACAAATAAACTTCAAGCGAAGCCTTCCTTCCCTTCCCTATCGTTCGTAACTGTAACAAAAAAGATAACTCTTAACCAAGTTGGTATCCACTTCTTTAGAAGGCACTTCGTAAGAAGTGCTCGAGTTCGACTCTCGAGGTGGTTCGTTCCAGTCGAAGATTCCAGTCCTGTCGAAGGCTAAGTCCCTGATATAGCTCAGTTGACTAGTTTCAGTCCAGTGCCAATTCAAAGGAGAAGGCCCCCAAACCTAAGATCCCAAACTAAAGGTAGAACAGGTCCCAAAGCGAACGGATGGAAAGACAGATACCAAAAGCATAAGACGAAGCAATAAGTCTAGTTGGCTTAAGTCGACCAAAAGTCGTTGCTTGCCTATCTCAGTAGGAAATTGGAACAGTATCCGATTTCAAAGGCGAAGCCGAGGTTTTGACAAAACCAATGAGAATCAAAGGCAATCGGGAACGGGTTTTCATCTCCCCTTTTTTGTTCTCGTCTAAGCAGTCGGCCCAGTCTCCTGTCTCGTACGTAGCAGGGAAAGTCAAGCCTGTGAGCTAGTTCGAGGCAGTGAGCCAGTGCCTGTGGTTGAAGTCTAAAATTCAAAAGCAAACCTGCTTTCTCAGGTTCAAAAGCTGAAGGCGAAGCTGGTCCAGCTCTGGTGGAATTTGAAAGTTTGCAGTAATATCCTTGGAGCAGAGCATGAGCCTTGGGAGCAGTTGTACAAGCCTTCTGTCATCTTCACAAAGTCCCGGTACAACTGACAGCTCTACAACGAGATGAGAAAGCTCATGTGGCATGTCGCCTAGGAGCACATAAGGAATCCAAGGCATCATTGCAGCTTTAATCTCTTCAGCATTTCTGGTTATCCTGTTTCCATTTCCAGAGGTTCCTTCGTTTGCTACCAATGCTTAATAATATAACCTCATCGCCAGGTTATTCAATATCTGGTTCGAAAGAGCCAGGAAACTAGCAAGCCTTGAGGAAGGATAAGTTATTTGCGCCGAGTGTGTGCTCCGGACTGGTCATTGCTCCGGAGATGCGTTCTTCGACCTCTTCATTGGCAACCGAAGAAGACGGAAGCTAAACAATGGGTCTTTCTTTGCTCTTGAGTGTGGGGAGTTAGTAAACTTCAGTCTGCACTGCCTCTGGACTAATGATTCTTCCCTTCCCTGAGCTCCGGTGTGCTCCACAGTGACTGATTGAGCAACAAGAGTAATATCTGACTAGAAGTTTTTCTGTCTGAGGTTCTGCTTCCTTGGCAGAAGCCTCAACCTGAACCTCCTCTGGAGCAGCCTCTACCGATAGTTGTTCCCTATCTCGGCCTTCGGTGGGTGCTATAGCAGGAGGCTGTCTGTCATCAGGGACGTTGTTTGCAGCATTTTCTGGGGGGCTCTCTGTGTGCAAATCTACATCCATCCCGGAGGCTTCGTTGCCGCCAACCTGTGCATCATTCTTTTCTGCAGCATCTCCCACATCTTCAGCAGTTGGAGCTGCTACTTCTTCCTCACTGGTTGGTGACTTGGCCGTGCTAGTGGCTGCAATGGCCTCATCCTGGGCAACTAGTTCAACACTACTTGTTGGCAATGGTTTTTCAACGATTGGAATGGTTGCTTGTTCTCCTTCCAACCTCTCCGGAACCATTTTTGCCATAGCCTCTAAGACCATGGCCGGAGTGCTGATTGCTATTGGCTTCGGCTGGATGTGTTCATCGCCACTGGCATCATGCACATGGATGGTTTGCTCCTGAGCAACTGGTTCCACAGTTTCTTTCTTCGCAGCCATCTTTGCTTCTTGCTCAGCAGCCTCCTTTCTTTCTGCGGCCTTACTCGCCTTTCTCTCGGCTAAAGCTAGCTCTTTAATCTGCTCTCTTTGTTTAAGCTCCTAGGGAGCCTCTCTCTGTTTAGGGTCAGCTCTCTTCTTTCGACATAACCATAGTTAAAATAGTGTTTTTTCTTTTATTTAAGGTTTCAAATGTCAATCCTTATTTTTTTCCTTAGCAGTCTTGCTTAGGATACTAAGCGTGGTCTTGTTTGTGGCCTCAGCTTGACCGGAGGGGTGCTAAAATAATTAGTAATCCTAAACTCCGGTTGCATATATTCCCCCGGTTCGGGTACCGTTATCTAAGACTATATAGACTTAGGAAGACCTATTCAATAAAGAAGATAAGTGTAGATTAAGCATGCCATGCCTTTCCAATCGGTTAAGGCCTTTGGTATTGCTTCAACCCACTTGGTGAAGTAGTCTGTAGCGGTGATAACAAAATGGTGACCATGACTAGAGGCGACCAACGGGAGATCGAGTGATAACGAGAGGGTTGGAAGCAGCATTCATGTCTTCTTTCTCACCTGATAGGGATCTGTTTCACTTGAACTATGCTTCAAACATCAACTGAGATAACATCAACCAATCCGGGAATGTAGTTCTGAGTGAGGTCTTAGGAAGAAGAGTTCCGACTAGGCCGGATTTGACTAAGCCTAGGGGGCTCATCCCTTTGTCAGGAATCAGAGAAGCTGTTAGGCAAAGGATAAGAGGTCCTACTCTTACTACGATAAGCACAATCTAGCGCGGAAAAGAACTTTACTTTCTTTCACGGATAGCATTTGACGTCCAGTCCAGTTTTGAAGGAAAAAAAAGTCACAGACAGCGGAAGGGAGTTCACCTGCTTGACCTAGTTCACGAGCATAATGAGTTCATACTATTACAAAGCATGCAACGCGCACTAAAAGCTTTCTTTAAGACAAAAACCCAGGAATTGATTGATTCGAGATCTCTGTTCCTCAGTAGCTAGGGGAGGAAGCCAGTGTAGGGAAAAGATTTCCGGTCAGCAGAGAAGACTCTTCATTTTCAGGCGCAAGGGGCAAGAGTCGATTGATATGTTCATAATCCCGTTAATCAATAGGAAAGCCGGTCCTCAGATCAGTTGCTAGACTAGCTGATTGATCACAGTCCGTAGGCCTCACATTCGAGGTCTCAACGGATCTCCTCGGGAAAAAGGGCTCTGATAGCACTTTTTCCAGCGGAGAGGGATAGTCCCAGGGAAGAAAGGAAGGACTTGGCTGGCTTTACTTCGGTATGGACAAAAAACGAAAACAGATATTAATAAAATAAAGTAGCCGAAATGACGATCGGGAGAATGCATCGCCTTACAGAAAAGAGTTTTCTGCAAAATTTCCCGGTGAAACCTCCTCATACTCCGTCGTGTCAGTTCAGTTGATCGATCCAGGTCCATTCCGCCTCTCTTCGGGAAGGAGGTCAAGCAGGGATTCTTCAACCTTGGGGAGTTCTTCTGAAGCTATGTCCGCTGACGAAGTTGGGGAGCTTGGCCAGTCTCTCTATCGCCCTGACCTTCGAAAGAGGATCCTCTTTTCTGGCACAAAGTTCTCCTTCGCCCGATTCGACATCGGAAGAAGCCACACTATACTAGATTTAAGCAATTCGGGTGTGGATCCGCTAGACGCACTTCACTTTCTATCGGACGTCCGGCAGGAATTACTTAAAAGAGGCCTCACCTGACGAGCTAGCTTCGCCTGAGGCTCTTGTGGCTGCTGCGACTAAACTTGGTGCTCTTGCTTCGGTCGATCGAAGAAAGATGGTGTCAGTGACCAGAGAAGGTCCCTCTTTCTTTAGAGAATGACCGTGGTCGTGAAGCTTCCTTTCCATTGCGACAGGATTGAATCAGCCGAACCGCTTGAAAGCCTCCTTTTCTTCGTTAAATCGCGAGTTTACAAGCTTTTTGGGGAGATTTCCTATAGCCTAGAAGCGCCCACTGGCTTAAGATCTTGTGGGCTTAGCACGCCCCTGTGACGATCGATAAAAAGCATTGGACAAATACAAATAAATGGATGGATCGTCCCTTGATGCGGGAGGGCTTTCGTACCAAACCTGTGGCTGAATGGTTAAAGCATTCCTTGTTCTGACCGCAGCACCATATCTTGACCCTTTTCTCGAATTGGGTAATTTCGAGTTGGCCCATTCCCCTTCGACCGGTTCTCAAAGGAGAAGAACTGAGAGAGTATGCTATGCGCAGACTGACTTGCTGCTTGCTTTCTTTGAGGAATTGTGGAGTGAAGGTTTCAGTCGATTGAGACTAACTATTAGTACTAAATACCACACGTTAATCAAAAGCATACATGAGAGGCGAGAAATCGTCTGATTAAGAAAGAAGGGTTCCGCCTCTCACTAATACAAGACGGGGATAAGCCGGACATGACCCCTGACTCAATTCCCGTCTTCTCTAGTGGGAATTCTGATCCCGAATAACTCAGTCAGTGAGGATGTCCATGCTCAGTAGCTTCTCTGTCAGCTTCTTAACCGCGAGGGGCCTTTCCCTCTCTTCCTCTTTTTTTAAGGTAACCGTCCAGTCTTGGAAGTGAGGGTGTTGCAATCATTCCAATCCCTCTACTCTAGTATTAGCAGTTTCCTGAAGCCATTCTGCTATCATTCTAGTTTTTAGTAAAGTGACTGCCGTTGTTGATGTTCGATCGTTTAACTCGCAGCCAAGGAATGTTCCTGATCTGCGAACAGAACCGAAGGAGGTTACCGCGACAACAAACCAACATGCATGATTTAGAGAAGGATGATGATCTATCGTGTACGCAGGGATCGCTATTGGATAGAGCCGCGTGAGATACATTCTTCAATCGCGAGCCAAGGGTTTACAGTACTATCGCCAGGTAAGTAAATTCTCTTCTTTCGATCATAGGCGTTTAAGCCTCTTAAAGCATTAATAATCAGGTAAGAGAAATCCCTTTTAGAACCAAGGGAAGGCTTTTTCAAAGACAGGTCTTCCGATCAAGAAGTCAATGCGCTCGAGCCTAAAGGCCCCCTCTCCCTATCGGGAGAGCTGCTTTTCGCTCCTCTTCCTCTCTTAACTCTGCTTAGGTGAAAGGAAATTGGAAGAGTCAGGGCCTGCTTCTCATAGGTAAACTGCTTACTACTACTGCGACAACTTCTCATCATTCCCCCTTCTTTATACATTATACATTATACATTGGGGGTGGGCCAATATACCAGTTCATTTTTGGGGGGTAAACGAAACTTATAGCACCTCTTATCAATAGAAGTGGTAGCACGAACAATGGATAGGGAGATCTCAGTCAGGGAAGAAGGTTTGCCCTTCCCCCCCTAAGAAAAAAAGTACATATGGCCGAGCGTAAGATCCATCCTTAATCTATTGCCATCAAAAAGAGTCAGTCCCTGTGGTGGAGACTCCTGAGAAAGATTTTTGGGCTGATGAGGGTTCCTACTCCTCCGGCTTCCTAAAGAGGAGTTCGTCATCCTTGAAGAAGATAACATATATAAGGTATTCTTGCAACGTATTCGTCCAAAGAAGACCGATGACTTAGTCTCCATAGGTTTTTCGTCTCTCTCTGATCTTACCAAGCGATCCCGAAAAAAGGCGATTAGATCTGAGGAGCCGGTTCTTGCAGAACCCAAGTAAGCCTTAAAGTTCACCTGAAAGATTGCAGTGCATTTGACAAGATCTCCTTCTTTAATAGCGGTTCTATCTAAGCGTGACCCGGAATCACTCACTGACGTCTTTGTGGCTGCGTCCACAGTTGAGCCTTCCTTTCTCTCTTCAGTCCACTGGTTGAACTACTCTCTTTACCTTTGGTTTCAAGTATGCTCTCTCTTACTAAAACGACTTTTTAGGTATGAATGGTCATTTGGCCCCCTTCTCGCGAGATTTTATTTAGTCAAGTTTGCTTCTGAGTGGATTGATAACATCAATGGTCTCGGACTTGACTTGAGGTTGCCCCTGATTAAGCGAGATTAGTGTTTCGGTCTTAGCTTCCCGAAGAGATACTTGTAGTGACTCTAGAGTATTCTGGCACTAGCGGTTGACGTCCTCCCCGGATGCCTTTAAAGGGAAAAAGGTAGGGGGCAGGCCTCGAAGGGCCTTTACTTTACAGGTATTGAGCAGAGCCTGTTTTCGAAAGCATAGATGTAATTCCGGGTGGTACCAGTACATGAGACTAACCGACGGTTCTGTTCCTTCTAACCGGGCCTTAGTTCGCTCAGTCCGAGTCCATAGGAAAAAAGCTCTCCTGACTGAGGATAGCAAATCTAGAAGCGATAAGCTGGGTGGGTATTCATGACAGCTTCGAAGATCTGTGGCTTGACGGGGTGATAATTCTTTCAATTTAGTTTATATCTGCTTGGGATCGGGATAGCCAGTGTACTCACTTAGGCATGTGCTTTATCGAGCTATCTTTAACAGCTTGTCAGTCGCTTCGCAAGCTGGCTGATCTCCTCTATGATAGCATTTTTTTTTACTCGCTCGAGTGCTCTATATAGCTCGCTAACAAAGTGAGCTCGTTTTTAGCAGAGATTGGCTTTGATGCCCGGAGTTTTTCCGGAGTGACTGAGCCCTTACTTTGGGAAACTGCAGGTATCACAGGAATGATCGAAGCATAGAAAAAAAAAGTATAAATGAACTCGGAATGGATCAGCCAGGAAAAAGCTTACAAGTAGAATGAGACGGGAATACCTACGAACCGGGGAAAGGATTCTCTGCCTTAGAAAACATTCCTGAACAAAGGTATTCGTAGTCCTACGTGACTCTGAAACTGAAAGAAGCTGGAGTTTTCTTTTTCCAGGCAACTCGAGCATTCCTTCCGAGCTTAGACTGATTGGGGCATGGACTTATTAAAAAGTATTTAATATATTCTGGTTCTGGTCGTATAGGTTCACTTCGTACCTTCCTTTGACAGGAAAGCATTGCTTCGCTTATCCTCTATTTGATGGAAATCAAAGTATGCTTTTTACTTAAAAAAAAATGTCTTTTCTTAAGACTCTCCTCCTCATTTATATATGACGTTCGAAGATCATGGAACTCGGCCGTACGGTTAAATCCATTTAGAACTATCTATTTTGAAGGCAGTGACTGACGGTCTCAAGTAAAGAAAAGAGTTGGTTTCTCGAAATCCAGGGCACACCCAGTTGAATATATTTTAAGAGAATGACGAGGGAAGCTTCTAGGTAAGAAAGCAGTGAGCCAAGAAGCAAGGGGACAAAGGGTTGGTAGCACGCTTACGGTCTCATTCTAGTCATTCTGGGCAAGACAGTCGGAAGCGAGCAAAAGGGTCGGCTTTCTTTCTCTTCTTCCCTCTCCCGTTGGTCGAGTACTAAAGCCCTCTCGTTATCACTCGAGTTACTCCGTACCTTCGGTCGAGCCAAGACCTATCCTGTCCTGAGCAAGCCTCTTTTCATTCTAGCGGTAAGTCAGCCCTTCACTTCAAGTGTAAGTTGAAGTCCTTCTCTCTTTCTTTCCATCCGATCAGCCAGTTGCAGAAGAAAAAGAAGCGATGCTTAAAGCCAGTTAGACCAATCCTGTTATAAAACTTCTTTCTATGGCCGTTGCTAACCATAGAGTTGAATTGATAAGCTAAGGGTGGTCGTAGATCAGAAAGTTCTCTTTTGAGTTTACTTAACATCAAGTTCCTGCAACCTAGGTTAAGCAATCCTGTGGGCAAGACAAGCCAGTGAGAGTTCTTGTCCTTATGTCTTCTCCTTCCATGGAGAGCTAACTATCTTTCCTCGAGATTCCTTTCTTTTCCTTACGTTTATACGAGCTTCTTTCGATTCGATGGCAAACAGTTTCTATGCAGCCTTTGGGAGTTCCTTCCTGGTGTAGCTGAGTGCTTCTGACTTTCCCCTTCCGGGCATCCTTTGCTTTGTTGTTTTACAGAAAGGCTTTTGCTTTTAGGGCCCCATCTGGCGCAGTTTCTTATGGGTAGGCTGTACCATTTTCAAGCCTAATTGGAGTGGAAATTCTTCTTTATCGTCTGAATTTAGGTAATCCTTATTTTCTTAGGTAACTAAATTCCTTTGGTAGATACCGAAGGTAATTGAAAGTGGTGTTTTCGGATGCCTTACGGGACAAAGATAACACATCAGTATGAGTGAAGTTACTCCTTTCTTTCGTATCAAGTAGGGATCCTAATCTTTCCTACGGAATGGGAATCCCCGATATAAGTGGAACCAATGGTCGCTAACTTGCTCAAGGAAGCATTGCCGGTCTGATACTGGTTTTTCCGAGGGCCCGGACGGATGCATAAATGTTCTTGCCTGCCCGGGGCTGCGTCGAAGAGGGATGTGCCTGAATGGCTTAGTAGATGGGGCCACTCGGTGATTGAGGTAAATCATAGTTTAGGGAAGTAGGGTAATCAAGCGACCCTAACGTCATAATGTCTCTGGGTAAAAGGACAGAGGAGGCAGTATGAACTTGGTCACTTAGGGGTGGCGACCAGAATGTACCGGCCAGTGTTAAAGTGGATGATGAGTCATCCTACTATAGGCATGGGGCGTAGACCAACGACACGCAGAAAGAAAGAGCCCTTGTGCTCTTCCTCAGGTATAGAAGGTTTGGAACCCTCTTTATGCCAAGAAAGAGAATAGACCTTATAGAAAAAAGGCCCCCGGGCCCGGAAAAGTCTTTGTACCTTTATTCCCTTGATTACTGTACGGATGCCGTTGGATATTGGATAGGCTCTCTCGTAGTCCAAAGCGAGTTCAATCGTATCCGCCTTTGAGGAAAAGACCGAATCAGTCTTTGAGCCATCCTAATAAATCCTCGTAGGTAATGCTCTTGGTCTGCCTTCAATCAGTTTATCAGCCTAAGGCTTCGCTCTATTACCTGTGTTGTAAGCTTTCCAGTCTTTGAAGTAAGGTTCAATGCTAGGAAAAATGCTTTTGCTTCGCGGGTCTATCACCCAAATTGGTTTAGTTAGGAAATTTTTTATACGAGTATGCCCCTATCCCGTAAGCCTTCCATCGTTGCAAGCCCCTTCCATTCGGCCCAAGCTTTCTTTCGATTACGTCTGCTTCCGATTCTGTTATTCCGTTAGCCTTAGTTAGTCGTTTAGTCAAAGCCGTACGTATGTCCCTTTCGAATCGTTCTATCATTCGAAGTAGGAGCTGTGGTTGCGGCGTAGCTTCTTCTCTAGATACTTCTTGTTGAACATCTTCAGGAGTTCATTGGTGTACACCGGTTTGCCAAGGGCTTGCGTCTTTCTCTGATTCGCCTTTACTAGTCAATGGTATTGACGGCTCAATAGCTTCTGAGCTTGGCTGTGTTTCACTTACTATAGCTCTAGCAAAAGTTGACTGACTGACTCGCTTCCTCTATCTCTAAAAGCTTAGTCTATCCCGGGGACTTACAATCTATAGCACCAGCTCTCAAGCCAAGCCCCCAGTCCATTACTTACTCGCACCTGGGCTGGCACCTTCTACCATAGGTACCCTTGCACGCTTACTTATTCATACAGCGCTAGTTACAATCCCCTTCCTCACCTGAGAGTAAGAATCTTCCTTACTTACGAAATATCCCCTCCCTGACTTAAACACCTGGGAAAGCTTTCTTGCTTACAGGGTAGGCTGGAACCGAGGCAGGGTTAGTTGCTTGGGATAACTTGCTAGCACCAGGGAAAGCTCATACAAGGTAGGGCAAAGGGGACTGAACATCTTTTAACTTCGCATCGGAACTCTCTAAATTCAACTTCCTTTCTCGCTCTCTCCCGTGGGCTATAGGGACTTAAACTGCAACTTACTCTGGAACCAGGCCAGGGGAGAATGAGTCACTAGCTGGAAGGGTAGAACGTAGGGCAGGGTTGGCTGGTTGGAGCGTGGACTCATTTGATTTAGATCCCCTTCTTTCGGCTCATCTTTCACTTCCGGACTCTAGCTTTATAAAATAAAAAACCTTCCTCACCTATAGCACCTGGCTTAGCTTTATCCCGGTGGACTTCCTTATTCTAGAACCTGAGTCAGAACCTTCCTTACTTCGTCCTTAGTTAGCCTTTGTCTCATTTCCCCTTCCCTACGCATGGCAGTAGTAGTAATGCAGGACCCTCGACAAACGGAATCGGCATAGGCAGGAGAAGTTTCGATCCCTCTCAGTTGATCACACGCCCCGGGCTCAACGAAAAGGTGGTTTCGAGAAGATTTTAGACAGGACAACCGTTAGGCTGTTTGTCGTCAAGGCCTCTCTTCGCACTGTGTCACCACATAGTCATGTGGATAGCCGCTGACAGGCAGGTTTTAGGAGACGACTTAGTCATTGCTGACGAAGCAGTGGCCGCTCTATCATGGATGATCTGGGTGTAGGAATTCAAATCTTGGGTTTCTGGGTGTTGCGAGTAAGCGTTTTCGCACCCCTTCTCGGATTTGTCCCCTGTGTAAAAGCTCTCAGGTCTCCTACTATTTTGTATTCTTTGGATTTTCCCTTTTATGAGGTGCGGTCACTTAAACTGTCGATCCGTCTGCGTGGTGGAGGAACCTATGGGAGAAATCCCAAGGACTTTAACCGGCATTGCATTGGTTCAGACATGTTCTTGTGGCCTTTTCTCCGATGGGAAGGAACAACCCCTTACCTTTTTCCCGTTTGGTTAGGTTTCCCCGAGTATAATCTCGTGGGTAGAGTAAGTAATTCCCTTTTGGTAAGACAGAGGATTCTTGATAGGCTCTGCCCCAACACTGAGTCCTTTGAAAAGATGGAGAAGGAATTATCCTCAGAGGATGAGGGATGGTTGGCGGAGAGTTCAACCTGGTTAAAGAGTTTTGCGTATCAGTTCAGTTTCAGGTCTGTCTTTAGTGGGCTATCGGGACAGCTACTGGATCTATCTATCCCGGGTTATTACCTATTAACAACAAGGTACGTTCTGTAGCAATGGCTAACTTAACTAAACCCTCACTCTAGAATGGTCACCGAAACATTAGGCATCTCTACATGACATCTACCTGACGAGCAGCTGAGTGGCATCAATTCCATTTGCCTTTCTTGCTTGCTTTGCTCTCCGCCGATCCTTATTTGGTAGGGATAGCTCGCTTAAGGAAGACTACCTTTGGGGCTAAATCTTCCAACATTCTGAGGGAAGTGCTATTCAATTGACCATGAGGCTCTACCCTTCTTTTCCGAAAAGCGAGACCCTCAACCAACCAAAGCGACCTCCTCGATCACAAATAGAAATGACACACCAAAGGATATAGAAAGTGTCCAACGCTTAAAAGTCGATCAGGGGCTAGCAATGGCAACCTATCGACCAATAGCGACTAAATCCTTCGATTTGACACGTCGACTGCTTGACTTCAACTTCTCAATAGACTGCCTCCTTTCTCAAGAAAGCATAGCCATATTCCCTTCTTTTCCTCTCCCCTTGTTCCGAGCAACTCTGCTCAATCAACATGGAAATTATATATAATATATAAGGCTATCCAATGGTTTAGTATAAAGCCAACTGACCGGAGTCAGAGCCATCCACCAGCTTGGACAGAAGACAATTGCCAGTTCCATTCTTCTAGCAACTAGCCACAAATAACATATGTGATGCTTTGTTTTGAATTTGGCTTGAATTTAGCCTTAGATCCCTCAATCGGGGATATCAATCCAACTACTTTCTAGGAAGTAATGATCTTGTGACGACTGGTTAAATGAAGAGATTAAGTCAGTGTTCATTGTTATATTTGTGTTTAATGTTCGGCTTAGCTGAATAAGCTTAGTCGAGGTTGGCTTGGCTCGCTTTTAGTTCTTACTTTCACGTTACTATTAAGGGCGGGCTATCACGTATCATTCCCGAAAGCAGCGGCTCCCCATAGAAAGAGTTAGGTCTTGGTTCCCCGCCTACTCCTCGAATGGCTCAACATCATCCTACTCCAAGTGATTGCAACCACATAGTTTGCAACAAAGCCTCATTTCATAACAACAAGATGGGTAGGGGTTCCGTTGGCTCTGCTTGCTTATCACTCTGTCTATTCTTTTGTCCGTCAAATAGCTCGTCTCCCCGCCTCGTAAACTCGGCTCCTTGTCTCTCGTCAACATAATACTCCTCCCGCTTCTGTGGTTCAGCCTCACTGGATCTCGGCAACAGCCGATTTATCATGGGCCCTCTCTCAATTCCCTCTTCGTTTGTTTTGGGTCGCTCCATCACTCACTCCGCTATAAGAATTGAGTAAGCCGATCCCGACTTCTCATAGACTGGATTGTCAGAATCTGCTCGCAAACTTGCTTCTTGCCCGTAAGGTATCCCTGAATCTCTAGCCTCCTCTTGATCAGGCTCATGTTCACCTCCAGCTCGATTCTGCCCCCTTCTCTTTCCTAGCCGCAGCTGCTCTTGCGCCGAAGATGAACGGGGCTAAGCATCAGGAAGAAGGGCCCAACCAGGCATGTGCCGGGAGTCAATAGGCGACCCTTCCTTCAATTCATGTGCTCCTTGATTGAATTGACAGGTCAATTTGAGGCTTCCCCTAATGACATGAGCCTATCACCTACTTCTTATTAGATTGACAGTTGCTGGTGCTTCGTTCGGGGCCCCCTTACTCAACATAGGGCCGCTCGCGATGGCATCTTTGGCAATGCCCTCTGCATGTTGGTCTGCAGGAGTGGATCTTCGGCCTCCACGGGTGCGTCTTGTCTTGCCGATGAAGCCGGACCATGAAAACGTTCTAATCTACCTTAGTATCTTCACCTCCGCTGGCAATTTCGAAATTACTAATATGCTGCTCTGCGAGATCTCCACTTCCATCATACAACCGAAAACAGCTAAGGAAGGAGCGAGGCGAGATCCGTTTAGAGTGAGTTCACGAACGGGACTTTCTCTGTTTTAGCGAGCGAACTTACCATAGGAATCCTACTCGAAAGGGAGTTACTTAGTGACCTACTAGTCGTAGGGCGCGAAACGATTTAACAATAAGTAAGAAAGGAGTGAGACTTCCTATGTTAGCAATAACTGCTGCAAGAGTGAGCGCTGCTATTGAATCGAGCCATTTCTGACCTTAGACTGAGATCGACTAGTAATGGAATATGCACCCTGTGAGGGAGATTTCCGACATTCAACTTGCGGAATAGATGCTAGTCTAAAAGACGAATCAGAAAAGAATCCCCTTAGTAAGAAGATTAGGACAGCTTTCAAAGGCTAGAGATGGACAAATGCCAAATGTCTTAGAGAAGGAGCGTAGCCACTCGGAGTAATTTTTAGTATGCCGCGCAGCTTCCTTCCCTTCGAGCTCAAGAAAGAAGCCATTGGAAGCAAGCTCTACTTCTCCCGGGTTGCAGGTATGATCTAAGAGTTGTTACACGGCCGGAGGCGCAAGCAAGTCTACAGAAGAGAAGGAGCCCCCATAGCTTGCGATCACCGAGTTCTGATGATTGGATAGCTCCACCGCTTACAGATTAGCTCCATAGCTCACTGAATGGTCGGACTTCTGAAAGTCCAGTCTACAGCCCTCCTTTGCTTAGCTCAATAGACTGCTTTACCTCCTTCCCCTGCTTTTCTTGATCTGGATTAGCTCCCAAGAATGAAGCAATGAGATTCAAGCCTCAGGCTAACTACTCACTGCTACTCACAACGCTCCTGCTCTTGGATAGGACAGACTAGCTCCTTCGCTTCATGAGGTCTAGATCTTGCTATGATGCCTCGATAAGCGCTTTCTGATGACTGAAAATTCCTCTAAGATCACTGGCTTGAGTTGTATTGCTCCTGTTCTAGATGAAAAACAGCAAGCGGTCCAAGTGAGTATAGCATTCGATGCTGACCTAGTCCTCACCAAGACTCAGACCGATACGGTAGTTGAGATAGGAATACATCCCTTCACCCTCGCTAAGGAAAGAGTGGATCCTACTCACAGAGCGGTGGATATGGTTGCTCGTAGAGCGAACAGACCTGTAGCCCATGTACTCCTTCTTACTGACCGCTTTACCGGTCGAAAAGCCGACTAGGCATCTCTCGATAAGCAAGAGCACTTCTCGAGAAGCTTTTGTTGCTGTTCTGAGTGCACGTTAAACGCCTTGTCCAGTATGACATTTCCTGTCGCTTACCGAGAAGTAGAAGTAGAAGTTGGATAGCTATGGTGCCTGTGAGCATCAAACCCGAAAGGCCCCCCCTTATATTTTTAATAAAGCAACAAAGACTAAAGCACTACTCCCATACCAATCACTGAATCACCAACCAACATCTGAATAGAGGACGGGACTCCCTTGAAGCGAAGGGAAACGAAGCAGAAAAGAAAGAAAAAGATGAGGTCAGTCGCGAAAACGGGCTCTGGATCTACTCATGCGGGACTGCCTGCCCTCCTTACCGACTGGATTGCCTGACCTTATCAAGCGGTATCTGATCAATCTTTTTCTTTCCTTTGGTTTGACTGTATATCATTGGCTTTCCTGCAAATAGAGGATCATTCTCCAGCTATGTCTCTGCGCACGACTTGCTCAACCTTATCCATATCCGCACCACTTGTTCAACCTGCGCACGACTTGACCAACTGCACGACTCTTGGTTTCGAAACGGATTCCTCATCTTTTAGCCTTGATCGGCTCTCGAACCACCTAAGACAAAGATGGAAATCTCGTTCCAGCTTTTAGCCTGTATACCTTTGATCCTTTGTTTGGCTCTTGTTGGGGATCTTCTTCTATGAATATTAGAATTCAACCATAGCATCTCAGAGCTCATACACCTTGATCAGCGATCTCCTCTTGCCTGGACGGCTGATGATTCTCTCACTCGTTGAGTTCGCCATTCCGACGATAGAAAGGTGGTTCAGTCGGGTGGTCGATCAACGGCTACATCGGGGGAAGAGAAGCAAGTAGTTCCTCCCTAGCTGGAAGTGGTTGCGAGATAGTGATCTCTGTTGTGGTGGTGAATCTCCTGCAGTGCCGGCAAGATCATCCATTGGTTACGTCGACCCGGAGAAGAGCAGGCTTTAAGTTCGAGTCTTGCTCCTATCGCCTCATCAGGGTTAAAAAAAAAGGTATGCTTGTCTTTACTTGATATTGATTGAATTCAAACGGATACCCAACCTTTTTAGTCAGCTGAGGAGTTGGTCGCTCATTAGCCAGATGGAGGAGTATTGCTTGAATCCACCCATGCTTCAATTGCTCTTGAGTCGGTACCCGAGATAAAGAAGGCGCCTGGTCCCCCGCCTTCAGTGGATCTCTTTCTCCTCGTGCATGCCTCTTCCGTCGATGACGTGATCTCTGAAATTCGATCGTGGGTCATGATCTCATTCCTCCCCCGGGTTAGTTCTTTCAGCCGATGAGGCTTCTTAAGTTTCATTCCGTGGAGTCGCAACTCCTTGAGCGCAAAAAACGTTGCTTGTTCGGTAAATCCAGTGGCTTTTCCTCGGGCCTCCGTTTGCTCCTACGCTTGTTCGACTTATAGATAGCACTTTTCAGCCTTCTTATAGAGAGTACGTTTTTCAGCAGCGTGCTAACGCGCTACGGCTTTTCAGCCTACGCTTGTTGCGAGCCAAAGAGTAGCTTAGCGGATTGGCGTGTTTGCCTGCCAACAGGAACTTCTACTTCAGAAACGCCGCCATCTTTCTTATCTTAGCAGCGGGGGGAATTGGCGCAACTCGTCACGGCAACAGACTTGAATAAAGGACCATCAGGCAAATAGCAGGCTTGGAAACAGTTGAGGCGCGAGTAAGAACTGCCACCAGTCATGGTACATTACTAGTGATGTGGGCTTATAGTTGTTCGGCTGAATTTTAAATTTCACATCAGAACAATTTGCGTAATGATCCCAAGCAGTGCGAATATCCTGGAAGGACCCTTGCGTACCAAAGAATTGAAACTACTACCAGGAAAGGAGCGGGTGGGTATAGCCTGGTCGTACCCCAACTGCCGAGCACAACGGTGGGGACAATAGTGCTCCAGGATTGATAAACAAACCAAGTCATTCAAAGTGATAACCTTAAGCCACGTTCGGCGTGCTCTGCAGCAGAGATAGACTCGACGAACTTGGGCAATAAGGTTAGCCACCATGAAGGACCAGCTATTTTCGTCCCTACAGAGAGAAAATGGACCTCGGTAACGGCGTTGAAGATAGAGCGAGCCATTTTCAATTCCTTAGCATCTTGAACATTGACATCTGAATCAGAATCGCTCATTACAATCCACTTCATCCAGCCATATTTGGGAATCTCTCTGGGAACGGGAGCAATGAAAGGGAAATATTCCCAGAGCCATATTTGCAGCAGCCATAAGGGACCTTCAATGTTCTCCGAAACAGCAGTGTTATTAGGATCAGCTACAGAATCTATACCTCTGTACAGGCTACAGAGCATTGCTGGAGCAAGTCCCCCTTCCACTTTGAGAGACGGAACGCACTTTTTGTTCACTTTATTCCCGCTCGAGGAAGGCAGGCCGACTAAGCCAATAGAGCAAGAAGGCTGAATGTTCTGTGATTCCAGGGGTGATGTCGTGCTTTTTGAAGCGACGCACCAAAGGGTTGAAGTTAGTGTCGTTAGAGGAGGTCGCCATCAAAGCGCGATTCTTAAGCGATGCATCGAATGCTGCTATTGAATGCGCTGTTGTTGCTGAGTGAATAACCGGTCTTGTCGCTGCTATTGGTTATTATATATGAGCTGTACCGGGCGTTCTATTAAGAAGTAAATTTCCCGGTGATTGAGAACTACCTTGAGAGTCGAGCTAACTGCAATAATGGAACTTGCA
>CANTUT010002418.1:0-40938 GCA_947687605.1 Reutealis trisperma
TATATATATATATATATATATATATATATATATATATATATATATATATATATATATATATATATATATATATGCACATATATATGTATATATATTATATATATATATATATATATACATATATATATACATATATATATATATATATATATACATATACATATATATACATATATATATATATATACATATATATATATATATATATATATATATGTGCATATATATATATGTACATATATATATATATATACATATATATATATATATATATATATATATATATATATATATATATATATATATGTACATATATATATATATATATATATATATATATATATATATATATATATATATATATATATGTACATATATATATCTATATATATGTATATATATATATATATATATATACATACATATATATATATATATATACATACATATATATATATATATATACATACATATATATATATATATATATATCTATATATATGTATATATATATATATATATATATATATGTATATGTATATATACATATATATATATGTCTTTTTTCATTTTTTAATTGCAATAACATGAATTTTTTTAATTAAAAAATTAATAAGAAATAGAAAAGAAAAAATTAACTAAATCAAATAAAATGATATCCTTCGCGTATCAAGGCTTTTAAAATATTTTTACTATGGTCATAATAATTATTACTCTGATAACGTCATCACCCTCTATCTTATACTACGAAATTATTAAAGACTAAATTTGTTGTTTTTTTTATTATCATTATTTGTCATTAATTAGGGGTTAAATTAGGACTCAAAACAATTGAAATAAATAATTTGAGGAGTTAATAATAAATAAATTTGGTTGAGGGATCAATAGAATGCAAGCTATGTTTTGTTTACACTGAGTGTATATACTAATTTAATGAAATAACAACATTTGAAATAAAAAATGATATTAGTGTCTTTTTACTAAGTAAAAAACAGATAAAAATCACATTAATTAAAATATCTTATCACTCATTATTTTAGTGTATAAGATAAATTTATATACTATGCATAAACAATAATTTTTCTAGAAAATATTGCCAAAGTTTAAAAGATTAATTGTAAATAATTTTATTTGCGAAGTCAATAATTTAAAAAATAAAAAGATATATATTAAATTTATATCTATATAATATATATTAAACCCAAAGCTAAGAGAAAATTAGAGGCTCTTTATTTGATATGCTTTATATTTATTTTTTTTATAAAATTTTAGGGTTTTTTTTTACATAATTTGTTATATTTTAATTAATGTAAAGAATAATAATTAAGTTTAGCAAATAAAAGTAATAAGTGTTATTATAAATTAAAAGTAATAAATATAAGATGTGATTATAAATTAAAAATAATAAATGCATGACGTTATTAATTGAAAAATTATAAAGTCACAAAAGTATATAACATCTATTAAGCTTTTTAATAAATGAATATCTACACTTAGCATCCTTAATTATATATGTAAAATAATGTATATATACTATCAATCATTATGTATTTTTTATTCTATTTTTTCTTTTTCATTATATATACACACACAAATTAGATTTTTAGTGTTATTTTTATCTTTTATTTCATTTTATTAAATTTCATATGAAAATAATTTTTAATAATTTTATATATTATTTGCACGAATCGTGAATTTATGCCTAGATAAAAAAAATTTTTAAAAAATAGAGATTTTTTCTATTCTCACTATTCCATTTATCTTTTTAATATAATTTTGAAATTTTTATATAATTTTAAATATTTAAAATGATTAAAAATAAATGAGATAATTAATAAGATATTTAATATGTAAATTTTAGAGTTTTTTTTAAATTATTTTTTTCATATGATAATCTTACATAGATAAATTAAATGAGAAAAATAGAAATAGTACTATAAAAAATAAATGAAAAAATGATAGAATAATATTTTTAACATATTTTAATTATTTTTATTGTATATTCTCTTATAACACTATTTTTATTGAATATTATTAATAATTTAAATTTTTATATACTTACATAGATAAAAGTATTAACGGATTGATTATATATAAAAATAATTAAAGTGTATAATAATTTTTTATTTTTATATTTTCATTCTATGCAATATATAAAAATTAATTAAAAATATTTTTAAAAACAAACACCGCAGTGCGAGTTTATCAACTAGCTAGCACAATTTATGGGTTTGACTAATTGTTATAACCAGTTATGTGCCCCGTGGCCATGTGTTGTGACGGCACTCTAAGAAATGTCTGCAGATATTCTATTTATAAGTATTTTATTATATATATATATATATATATATATACATATATCATTGTTTTTAAGTAATATTATATTAAATTTTTAATTAATATTCTAATATTTAAAATTATATTAATAATCTAATTTTGTTTCGCAAAAATTGTATTATATAACTTATATTTTCTTAAAATATTTTGTCATACGTGAATTGTCATAATTTTTAAATTTAAATTTGATAATTTTAAACATTAAGATAAAAGAAAATATATGAACCAAATTTATATATGAAAAAATAATAAAAAAATTATATATATTGATTTGTAATAAATTTTAATTTAAATCTATAAAAATATAATGATGTGATTGATAAAATATAAAAATAATAAAAGAGTCCTTTCAAGATAATAAGGTTTTGAATTCGACTTAAAAAATAATAATTAGGACAAGAACAAGCCAATGGCTCTAGAAATATAGGCTAACCCAAGACAATAAAAATCTCCAAAATATTAAGCCCGAAGCCCACTCCATTTAAAAAGTTTTTGAGTAAACAAAGGAACCACATATATGATTTATATACCAAAAATTAAAAATAAAAAAAAATTGAAATTAAGAGCAAAAAAGTCAATTAAAGATTAACCCAATTTAGTTTCAGTTTCTCACAGCAAGACTTACACGAGTGTAATCATATTAGAAGAAATAAAAACTTTTATACACTTAAAAAATTGAAGAGTATTTAATAATGATTTTTAAAATTTTATAAAAATTAATAGGTATTTAATAAATGATTTTTTAAAATTTTAAAAATGTATATAGAAATTAAGAGGTATTCAATTATAATTTTTTTAAAATCTATAAAAGTAAACAGGTATTCAAAAAATTAGTAACTTTTATCAGTAATAGATTTTTATATACTTTTAATAACTTTTTATATAATTATATAAATAAAAAATTTCAAAAATTATTTTTTACTTTACCTCAAGACTTCCATAGGCTTTTTTTTTTTTCAGTCATAAATAATATACAAATATAAAAATCAACTCACATTCTCTTATCAATGTAATTTGCATCTCAAATTAAATATCATATAAGAACATGAGTTTACTCATTAAATCCATTAGAGAAATGAAACCCTAGCTCATTTATTAAAGAAATGAAATTCCATGTTATGAATTTACTTTACTCACAGTCTCTATATGGTTTTTATTTTATTCTATATAATCCATATATTCGCTAACACAATTTGATGATTATATTATATAATCTGTCTTCTAATTTAATAATTGATTATAAGTGAAAATTAGTGTGTTCACAATATGATTAGAAATATTTTGATGATAGTAAGAATGATGGTGCATAAATTAATCAAGACAATAATATTTAGCTAAAAGATCAATTTTTATCTTTAGCTTAAAACAATGATTATTTAATGTTAGACTTGTTCACGAGTTAGATATAAATTTAAAAAATATTAAATTCTTTGAAAAATGATTGATCTGCCTACAATAATAATCAATGACAGTCTACTAATGTCTATAAAAATCTATCAACCTCTGTAAAAGTTTTTTAAAATGAAGATTTTAAAAGTCATCTATAAATTTATAGATATTTATGGACTTTTTTTTTTTTTTTTTTAAGGTGAATGACTTTTATAGAATTCATATATTCTTAACGACTTTTATAGAATTTATAAATTTATGGATAACTTTCAAAGATTTCATTTTAAAAAAATTTTTATAGATATTGATAAATTTTTATAAATATTAATAGACTTTTAATTATTATTATTGCGAGTCAGATAAATTAATTTTTTAAAAAAATTTAGCATTTTTCAAATTCATATTTAACGCAGGAATAAGTTTAGCCTAAAATAATTCATTATTTAAGCTAAAGATAAAAATTATTTTTTTAACTGAATATTATTATCTTGATTAATTCATGCCCCCATCATTCTTACTATCATTAAAATAATTCTAATCATGTTGTGAACCCATTAATTTTCACCTACAATTAATTATTAAACTATAAGACATATGTTACATAATATAATCATCAAATCGTGTATAGAATGTATAAAACAAAATAAAGACAAATTATTTTTAGCTTGATTATATGCAATGACTTGGAGTATAGTAAATTCATGACCTGAGGTGTTATTTCTCTAATAGATGACCTTGGGTTTCATTTATCTAATTGGTTTCATAAGTAAACTCATGTTCTTATATTATATTCAATTTGTGATGCAAACTACATTGACGAGAGAAGATAAGTTGGTTCTTATATTTGTATGCTATTTGTAACTAAAAAAAGAAAAATTATGGGAGTTTTGGGAGAAAGTAAAAGCATTTTTTTAAACTTTTTATCCATACAACGATATAAAAGGTCAGTAAAAGTATATAATAGTCTATTATTTATAAAAGTTAATGATTTTTTGAATATCTATTTATTTTTATAGATTTTAAAAAAGTCATGATCAAATACCCCTTAATTTCTATAAATTTTTTTTAAAATTTTTAAAAATCATTATTGAATACATCTTAATTTTTATGAAATTTTTAAAAATTATTATTGAATACCCTTGACTTTTGAAGTGTACAAAAATTTTTAATTTTCTTAATCAATACAACCAGGTTAGTATAGGTAAGGTCTTGATCGTGCATGGACCAAATTTGAAACAAACTTTAAGTAGATTTTTACAGACATACCTCAAAATTGAAGGAGCTTTACAAACATGTACTCCTTGTGAATTTTTTATTTTTAGACAATCGTTTGAATAACAAGTTTGATTTTTTTTTTCTTTTCTTTTCTGTTTTTCCTTTTTTCTTACGTGTTGGTTTGGACGCCGCGTTGGTTGGTTGTGCTTTGCTCGGGCAATATGCAGACACGTACACTCTATTTTTCTTTTTAATTTCTTTTTAGGTTTGTCAAAGTCTTCCTTGACCATAATCTCCTTGCAAATTATTCATGAAAAACAGCTACATCACATGTGCCAGTAAGGATGGGCAGTATTCTGTTCGGTTCAGTTCGATTCGATTTAATTTAGTTTGATTTGATTCAATTTGATTGAATTAATGTCAAAACAGATTAAACCAAATTGCATGTAATGAAATGACCGAACCGAACTAAATTAGACAGACCACCAAAATAAAAATTGACCATAATTAAAAATAGTTTGGTTTGGTTTTCGGTTTAAAAAATCAGTTTGGGTCAATTTATTGGGACTTTAAATTCATAAGCCCATTATTGTTAAAATATGTAAAATTTACTTTTTTTTTTAATTATTATGTTCAGTTTTCACAAATGAATAATTTATGTTATGCATATGCATTATTTGATTTTAAATATACTGTAAATTCACTAATTCAGTATTTACAATTACAAAGCCATTTAGATTACAAAAAAAATGTCTTATTTAATCAAAATATACTAAGCCCCTTCAATAATAAATTGGGCTAAATGCAAACTTTACAAAAAGCATATTAGAAATCATATTAACACAACAAAAATTATCCATCCAGTTCTAGTTTTCAAGCACAAAAGACCAATCAATTTGCCATAACCAAAACTTGCATGATAATTTAAGGGGAATTAAATTTAGATACAATTAAATGAATGAATGAAATATTATTAAATTAAAGGAGGGCTTAGATTTTTTTTTTTTTTTCAATTCATGAAAGAATACGGTCAAATTATTTGGGCTGCATCATTGAACATTAATGTTCAATTTTGCTTCGCTGCATATCAATCCAACTCATGTATTCTTAAAAAATTCAGGATAGATGGAAGCTTCGTCATTGCCCAATGAAGAAAAAAATAGAAAAAGAAAATGACTAGAAAACAGCTCAGCTCAAGGTTTGATTTTCAAACTGTGATTAAACAAGTTAAAATTAAATGGTTGCAATATACATTGTGCCTCCCACAATTTAATTAAACACAATCATTCAATCACAATCCAAAAATGCAAACACATCATTGCAGAACACAAAAAAAAAAAAAAAAATGCAAAGGAAATGAAAGTCATAAAAGTAGAAGAAAGACAAACATAAAAGGAAATGAAATTTATAAATGAGAAGCACATAAATTCAACTGAAAGCAAAAATAGACAGGAAAACATATTTGAAGAATATAGAAAAATACTTAGCTAAAACACTGCCACTACCATAGTAGTGCCTTTGCCCAATACTATTATATGAATAGACCAAACCTCAAATAAAATTGAGTCAATTCTTACTCACCAAATTTCCAATACTATACAAGGCATTGCACCTTCAATGACTGTGGGTTGCATCAATAAAAAAAATTGCAGAGTTGCAAAATAAAATTACTAATAAGTAAAAATGAAGTAACAAGAACAATAAAAAAAGGAAAAAGAAAACATTCCAAATTTGAAAGATGGTGGAAGCTGCAAAATAAAATAGATAAGCAGCAATAACAATATGTCATCATAGGGCCAAAAATAAAATTTGCAGAAAAAAATTCACATAAGCAATGTCAAAATCTCAAATGAAGCATAACAAATGAGCACAGCAACTCAGAATTTAGAAGTTAGAAATGGAAAAAAGAAAGAGTGGAAACTAAAAATCTCACAAGCTTTGCAAAACAGAAAGCACAGCAGCTCAAATATTAGAAATGCAAAAAAGAGTTGGTTGCTTCCACAAATAGAATGATCTAAACCCACATTTAGCAATTTTGCAAAAAACAGAATATCAATAAGTTAAATAAAACAAAGGAACATACAATTCAAAGCAAATAATTAATATAATGAATACTAATATATTGAAGAACCTTTTTCTATATTTTCCAATTCATTAATAGACTCTTCAATAATGATTGGCTTGTTGGATGGCCTAATCAATCCTAGACACAAATCAAAGCTTCCAAAATTCTTGGGGTCAATGAACTTCTAAAACAATCAAGTACCGTACCCCCAATACTGAAAGCACTTTTTGAAGTCACAGAATATATAGGAACAATCAATATCCCTGGCCAATTTAGAAAGGACAGAGAATCTCTTTGAATTAAGCTTCCACCATTTTAATATATCCAGTTTGTCCTCACCATCTAATATGGACTCATTCAAATAAATATCTAGCTCAAATTACTTAGCCCCACCCCTTCCCATTTCCAATTTGTGCTACCTAAGTTTGGATTTTAAAATAGACACTGTGTTATTTTGTGGAATGAGGGATTCAGATTGTGTTTGGATATTAGTGACTGTACTCTGTGAATCAGATTGAGAGGGAGGATGTGATGAATACATGCTATCATACTCATTAAATAACAAATACAATTGCTGCTTTATACTTGCAAAAAGGCTTCCACCTAGTTTAAGACCATACATCTCTTTAAAAGAATACTCAATGTATTCAACTTTTTCCCTAGGATCCAACACACTAGCAAAAAATATGATTTTATTTATTTTATATGGATCCTCCCAATATTTCTCATACTTAGATTTTATGTTTTGCCCCAACACAGCAAGTTCTAGATCCTTACTAGTACACATATCTTTCAACATGAAATGTAGGTCAACATTTCAGGAAAAAAATAATTAGAAGTGATATAGAGAGAACCAAAAATTCTCAAAGTCATTTCATAAAAATGCTTTAAAACTTTGGAAATCTTCCTACAACAAGACCAGTCCAAAAAATCAAGAACATTTGCACCATCCAAATCAGACACAAAATCCTCAAACCTTTCAAAAGCTTTTTCAAACTCATATGCAGTTTTAAGCATTACATAGGTGGAATTCCACCTAGTAGGCACATCAAGACAAAGGGATGATTTGCATGTAATATCAAGCAACTCACATATTTCTTTGAATTTCCTTAGCCTAGCAGGAGAATTTCTAACATGTTTAATTGCATCCCTCACCTTCTTAATAGATGGGTTAACCTCTTTTAACCCATTTGAAACTACCAAATTAAGTATTTGGACAATGCACCTCATATGCAGAAACTTATATTGTGACACATTCTTTTCTTTTAAAAAAGCAACATCGGTATCATTAGAAGATGCATTATCAACTATCATACTTAATATATTGGTAAGGCCCCAATCAAGCAAGCAAGTTTCAATTGCCTTACCAATATATTCACCATGATGACTTGACACAAGAATGAATGATAGAATTTTTTTATGCAACTTCCAATCATCATCATTGAAATGTGCAGTTAGACACATATGATTTATTCTTTGAATGCTAGTCCATACATAAGTAGTAAGATTGACTCTTTGACTATGACTTTTTAGAAAGGATGTTAACTTAACCCTTCCATTCATGTACAAATTAAAACAATCCCTAGTGACAGTTCTTCTAGATGATATTTTAAATCTAGGACATGCAATTATCATTACTCTTTTAAAACCCTCCCTTTTAATAAATTTAAATGGTAGCTCATCTATAATAATCATATATGCAAGTGCCTCCCTAATTGCATCTTGGTCAAATTTTCAAGTGCCTAGTGATCCTAATGATTCTACCCCCTCAATCAAATTCATAGAATCAGATTGTGGTTGGAGGGTCAAAAGGGATTGCCTAACATCTTTACTATGAGGGTTTTTCAAGCATTTAATCATGTGATTCTTTAAACTTGAAGTGCCATTTGTTTTTGGATCACAAGCATATTCCTTAGTACAATACAAGCATTTGGCACTTACAACCTTACCATCTGTATTTAGATTCTTACAGAAATGATCCCAAACAGGGGATCTGAATTGCATTTGTTTCCTTTTCTTTGCAGGTTGTGGTTTAATAGTAGTTGGTTGTGGTGATGCTCCCACCATATGAGGCTCTGTCTGAGCGATGAAGCTTCCACCAATGGGAGAGGGACTGGATACATTGGCATTTCTTCCAATGAATCCAGTCCTAGAAGAGCCTTGATTAAACATCTATACAAAAAATAGGGCAGGAAATTAAAATTAGATTCATCAGTCAAATATATGTGGTAATCACAAAATAGACACAACATCTTATATTAATGAACTTAGAAATTACCTTAATGAAAGCAATTTCTAATTGTTAATAGAATATGAAAAAGCTAGAACCAATAACCAGAAGGACTAGACCCTTAAATCCTTTAATGAATCAATTTTATATCAAAAGATCCTACATTCAAAAGCCACAATAGACATTAATCCTTCATAAATCATAAAGCAAACTAATTTAAATTGAAAATGAAATTTTGTACAATTTTAATAAACTAGAAAATTTTCAATTTCATAAAAATTCTAATAAATCACAAAAAATAGAATTAGTTTTTACCTTTTTTTTTTTTTTTTTTTTTTTTTTCCATCGAGCTTCTCTAGTTGGACCATTTCTATAAATCGATGAAATTTATATGAAGGTCTAGATCTTGACATTCAAAAGTCCAAATCTTGAGATGCAAAAGTCATAGATTAAAAATCAACAAATATTATTCAAACAAATGCAAAAAATAGACTAAATAATAAAAATTATCCCAAAAGTCTGGTTTCTTACCTTTTAAGAGACTCATAAATCCAGATCAGAAGTAGATCTGTTGAATAGTTGAAAGAAATCAAAGTCTCAAAAAGCAACAGGTTGCTTCCACTATTGAATCATAGATTCACATATCACAAAGCATTAGGGGTTATATATTAGAGACATGTAAATGGGATTTAGTGTTAGGGTTTTGTTGACAGAAACAAAAATAAGGTCTAGGGTTCATAAATCATAGATAAAATACTAGATCTACAGCAATTGAGGGCCTGAGCCAGAACAAAAAACAGAGCAGCGCCGTTTAGGGGCTAAGTTTCATTTATGGATCAAAAGATAGAAGATAACAATGATCGTTGATCTCGCTCTGACTGATAAGTGAGAAGAGAAGAAGATTTGAGATAGACCACAGTATAACACTAGAAAAAGAACATATCTAAGAAAAGAAGAGAACAAGAATCATGATGGTTTGAGACTCAGAGATAGACCACAGTATCACAACACACACAAGAATGAAGGTAATATTTAGATTAGTAAGCCAAAAAGGGAAAGACAGCACAACAGTAGGGTTAAGTTTAAGATTTCATTGAGGGAAGAAGAAAGAGAATGAAGTATGAAGGAAGGGGAAGAAGGGGAGAGGTTTAAGAGAGAGAGAGAGATGAGTCTAGAACACATTTGGGAGTTGGGACGGGAGGCGACAAACACACAACACAAGTGAGGTAGGGTTAGGGTAAAGGTAATAGGAGATGTATATATACTATACCAAAATGACACAATTTAAAGGTATGTTAAAACGACGTTGTTTTAACATTTTGGTTTTTCAGTCGGTTCGATTTTATTTTATACTAAACTGAGCTGAAAACCAAACACCGATTTTTTATTTCTCTAGCACCAAACCACACTATTTTACTAAAATAACTGAACCAAACTAATAGTTCGGTTCAATCCGATTCGAAAAATCGGATCAGTTTGGTTTTTGCCCACCCCTATGTGCCAGGCACATGTGTTGGACCCAATTGCTCCGATTATTTCCCAAGTGATTAATTGATTTTATACTTAGAATTTAGCTTTCTTCTTACAGTTGAATTATTTCCCAATTCAAAGAAGACTGAAAATAATTTTATATATGATACTTGGATTACTATTATTGGGTAAGAAACAATTATAATATTATTTAATTTTCATTTTATGCCAATTTCAAGAAATTCTAAATACATTAACTTGACTATAACAAGGAGTATTTATAATCAATACTTAATAAAAGAATGCATAATGACATAGGAATGATGGAAACTTCCATTAATTTAAGTCATTAAAAAGAAATTGTAAGAAAGGGATAGTATCTTGCTGCTTGATACCGTAATTTAGTAGAAGAAAAATTTTAAAAAAAATAATAATTAGTACTAAATTATACACGAATCAACCCTACCAAAGAGAGAAAAGGAAAAAAAAATTAATTTGATGATCAGTTTAAAAAACAAAGATAATAACTTAGTTTAAAAAATTATTTAGTTCTCCACATTAAATTCACCTAATAAGTACATCCTCCCTTTCTGATAAATGAATTAAATCAAATCACAAATCAACCTCCAATTAATAAAAAAAAAAAAGGTATTTTAGAATATGCAAAAACAACACAATCAACCTATAATCAACCTACAATTAACCTATTATAAACCAACAATCAACATGTAATCGACGACAAATCAATATGTAACATGTGTAACTAGAGTTATATCCAATAAACACATGTCCAAATGAGTATTTTTCAAAACTTGAATATTTGACATGTGATGATTAATCAAATAATTAGTAACATGTGTGATTAGAGTTATGCCACCAATTAACACATGTCCAAATAGGTATTTTTCAAAACTTAAATCTTTGACATGTGGTCATTAATTATATAATTTTTAATTAACATAATTTTCAATTATTCTAATGTGCAAATCAACATGTGTAACTAGAGTTATATCCAGTCAACACATGTTCAAATGGAAATTTTTCAAAGCTTAAATCTTTGACATGGTGATTAATTAGATAATTTTCAACTAACATAATTTATAATTATTTCAACGTGAAAATAAATATAAAATAGACCAAACATATACTCAAAATAAAAAAAAAAAATTCACTTTTATTGGGTGGACTGAAAAATTATGATATAAAAAAAATAAACGAAATTCAGAATTCATAGTAAATAGTATATAACAAGTATATTTTAGGTATATTTTAAGTATATAATGAATAATTTTTAGGTACATCCTCAATTCGTCGTCTTCCTTGAAAGATGTAACAACCTTAGCTTTTTTTCTTCTTTGAAGAAGCATAATCAACATTCTTTTTTTTTTTTTTTTAATAGTGAGAATCATCATTAAAATTAAGATCAAAACATAAACAAATTCAATAAAATAATGTTTAAATTACAAAGCTTATTCCTATAATTTATTGGCTCTTTTGATTTGATATATATATTTTAAAAAATTTTTGAATATTGAATATTACATGAATATATTATAAGTATATAAAAGGAATACATCAAGTATATATTAGATAGAAAGAAATTATACTAAAAAAATAACAAATAATTTTCAAGATTTATAGTAAACAGTATGAGTATATTTTAGGTATATTTCTAGTTTATTTCAAGTATATCACGAGCATATTTTAGGTATATCTTAAATATATATATAAAAAAAAGTTTTCCTCTTCTTTAAAGACTTAACTCCCTCAATCTTTTTCTTTAATAATGTTATTCTTATTCAAATTTGCCTATTTAAATTTTAAAATCTTTTTTTTTTAAAACTCAAACACCAACCAAATATATAAATAAAATAAACCAAATATATAAACTATGAGTATGCTAAAAATAAAAAAGTAAAAGAAAATTTAATTAATAAGAAAGTTAATGCTATTTAAAAGAAAATTTAATTAATAAGAAAGTTAATGCCATCTAATTTTTAGCATTTAAGAAGTCAAAAAGTACCAATAAACTTTGGTTCAATGAACTCAAATTCATTTTTACGATTGAAAAGTACTAATAAATTTTTAGTTTTACTAGATACATTTTTAGCATTTTAAGAGTAATTTTAAACACTACTAAAAATAAATAAATAAATTTAAATAAAAATTATCAGTTACTTTTCTCAATCTACCTATCCAAAATTGCTTCTTTAGAAGTAATTTTATAGTATTTTAAAAAACTAGAATTTATTTCAATTACTTTGATCATTTACCCTCTCCATACATACATGTAGACACAAAAAAGCATGCACAAATTATTTAATTTTATATTGTCATATTATTCAGTTTAGATGTCACTTAATTTCCATGCAAAAGGCCACATATCATAGCTTGTGAATTAAATCCATTAACACGTGGATAACCTACTCTCCCTAGCAAATCAAACCATTTGCAAAATTCAAGCTTGCGACTTTATTCAAACTAAATCGATTAAAATTCATATGTTTTCTTCAAGTAATTAATTAGTAAAAAATTGACGAAAAAAAGAGGAAAGGAAAAAGGTGAGAACTGTAAGAATTCAAAATAGAGGAAAAAAAGAGAAAAAAAAAAGAGTAAAGTAAGTTGTAAGTTAGAGCTTTTGACAAATAACGCCAAAAAGTACGTAAAGTAAATAGAAAAAAAATTATAAAAGAAAATATCAAAAACTCAAACTTTAAAAAACAGGGTATAAAAGTAAATGAAAAAAAAAATGAGTTGATGATGTAATTTCCTCAATTTTAAGTAAGCATTAGACATCTATAAGTTATGTGTGATTTTGGACTGCAAATTACTCTTAGCCTAACCCAACGGATATATTTGTAATAATGCAAATAAATAAATAAATAAGGCCTAATGACATAAAGATGCCTTAACCTTTATGATTCTACAATTCCATCGCTACCTTTAATTTTTTTTTTTTCAATTGAACATTGTATATTTGTAATAAATCTATTGTTGCAACAGGAAGAACCTTCAAATTGAATTTTTCTTACGAGTAAAATGGGTTAGCTGGCAATTTTCAACAATAAAAATATAAGTAAGTCTTGCATACACCATATGTATATAGTATGAAAAAACATATAGTATAAAATAGTACCAATATCTTTCCAATTGAATAAAAAACAGATAAAAAAATCATATTAGTTAAAATATATATTTTATCATTTATTGATTTAGGTGTATGACATAAATAAGAATATAGTTAAAAAAAAAAAAAAGGAACACCCAAATCACCCATCCCCCTCTCTATCTCTTTCTCATGCTTACTATGTTTCCATTGCCTTCTATCCATCCTTTATTTCTCTTCACCATGATTGTATCCAGTTCTAGTGCAGCATTTCTCTCTATCCTTATATCTTCCTTCTGTTGCAGAAATTGACACCGGATTAGAGCAAAACCGCAGCTAATAAATTGAGAAGATTATTTTGACACATAGATTTTACGTGGAAAACCCCCAAACAAATTAGGGTAAAAACCACGGGCAAGAATAGAAGAATTTCACTATGAGAAATAATAAGAGTTACAACATTCTCTCTAAATCACGAGAAGATAACAATAATAATCTCTCTTGAAAATAGGAGAAACACACTAAATATTTTTATTTAACTCTTTAATATTTTTCTCACGCTAAAAGCTCTCTCAATTTGAGATTTTTGGATGTATAAATAAGGGGGAGAGGGAGCCTTTACATAGGCTCCCAACCCAATGGAACACAGCTTGCAAAATGCAAGCTGTGTTTCATTTGTCAAATATGGAGGCACAAAGTCGGTGCCTCCATATTTGAATTGTAACTTCAACACCCTCATCCTCTCTAAAAATCAACAATGAATAAAAACTCTACGATGATTTTGAAGATTAGAGAAAAAGTTAGAATTTTTAATTAAAAGGACAAAATTATTCTCATGCGAGTATGTATTCACGTAATAAAATTATACAAGCAACTGTTGTTAACTAAAATTATGATGAATTTAATAAATTATATTAGTTTATATGTATACCCTCATCACATACACATATAATCTAATTAATATGGGATCCAAAAATCAAAATAATCGAAAACACATATATTTATACAATTGATTCTTTTTTAACAAAAAATATATTCAAGGAAATAATTAATTACTTACTGGAACGGGTTAAATACACTTTAAAAGTTTCAAATACACTCTACGTTATTTTTTATATGTAGCAGAAAAAGCTTTTAGTAAAACTTTTAACATTTTCTCCATTCTAGTTCACTTGCTTGTAGAAATTGCCAGTGATCCAAGGGCTAAAGCTTTCCTATTCTAGAATAACAATGAAGCAAGAGCAAAGACGACAAGGAGAAGTTTAAGAATAAGCTCAACTGATAAGTGAAAAAGGGTTAAGTTGTCTAGCTAGTATGATAATATAAATTAATAGAAGGTTAATGATTAAATTTGATATTGTAAACATTAAAAATAATTAATAACAAATAGAAATAATTAAATAATTTTATTTAAAAATGTAAAAGTGTTATTCATATCGTATTATGTCACCTATTAATTAAATAGATCATGGTAATACTTAAATTTTTAACATAATAACCTTATTTAAAAAAAAAAAAAAAAACTAGAACAACAATTACCATCCTTAATGCAAGGGATTAGGGGTGGGCATAAACCAACCGTACTGAAATTTCAAACATGAGCGAGCCGAATTTTAAATATTGAACGGCTTATTTAAGAAGTGTAGGGCGGTTCAGTTACATATTAAAAAAATTTTAGTGAATGGAAATCAATTCGGTTTTAGAAACTAGTTAACCGAACCAACCGAATTTCCAAAATTATTTGTTCTCCTTAACCATAGCATAAAATGCAGCCGTTTTGAGATCATATATAAGTATCATAAACTGATACCCTAACCTAACCCTCATTTTTTGTTCAGGCTGCCTTTCTCTAGAATCTTTCCCCCTCTGTCTTTGCTCTCATTTCTCTTTGAAAACCTCTAATTTTCTAGAGATTTCTTGTCTTCCTCACACTGAAATGGTGAAATCCCTCATTTTCAAAGCATTTCTCTATGAAATCCTCTAGTTTTCTAGAGAAAACTTATCATCTCGTTTCTTTAAAAATGTCCTTTCATCTCCTTCTCTCTGAAACCCTAAATGTTTCTATATGTTTCTAGTGAAAGCTTGAAATCTTATTTTCATTTATATTTTCTAGTGGAAGCTCTGAAACATAAAACCTCTAAACCTTTGATTACCTTTCCATTTCCTCTCTTTCATTTACACACCTTTCTTCTCTCTAAGTCTCTCTATGTATAAGTGATGATTTTCAGGTATATCTCTTTTCTTTTTTTTTTTTTTTTGATTTGTTTTTAAAATTTTCAGTTGAACTTTTTTTCTTTTTGAGGTTACTAATGGTCTATGATATTTTCTTCAATGCATATAAGGATCTAGCTCTCTTCTGCTATGTTCTCTTCTGATTTGGTCAAAAAAGCAAAAAAAAAAAAAAAAAAAAAAAAAGGGGTAAAAGTCTACTACTTGTTTAGTATTTCTTACATTTTGAGAGATTATTTTGATGATTTCCTTTAATTTCACATTTTCACTAATGATTTACTACTATTATGCAAGGATCTTAACATATCTGGTGGAAGTTTTGATCAACAAAGCATTGAAATTTGATCTCGAAAATCATGTGAGATTTTGAATCAAATTCTTGCAATTTTACATTTAGGGAATTAGGGTTTCAGTAATTTGCGGGGGTTTTTCAAAGAAAAATTAATTTTTTTTAAACTTAAAAATCTTATTAATTGATAATTTTTGATACTCTAAATTTTAAAAATATTTTTATTTAAAATTTTTTTTAAAATAACACATTTATTTTTTGTAAATTACTAATTTACTTTTTTAGTTTATTTATTTAATATTTATTAATTACTTTTTTAATTTATAATTATTTAATTATAATTGTTAATTACTTTTTAATTTTAATTAAACCTATTTAGTTATTTAATTATTTGTACTACTAATGTTTTAATTTTAATTACTTTTAATATATTATATTAATGTTTATTTGACATTAACTATATTTTTTCTTTGTTTGTTATTCTTCTATTATATAATTTACCAAATTCAAGTAAAGAAAACAGACTATCACTCTCTGTCTATGAGAATCAGTTGAGATAAAGGTGAATTTGGATTGGAGTTAAAATTATTTGGTTATTTTTTTTAATTATGTTATTTTAATTATGTTTTATGTTTTGCAGGATCTTAATCATTTGTGGACTTGGTTGTGGTAAGTTCCATTCAAGCAGTTGCTTTAGGGTAAATTACTAATCCCAATCTGTGATTTTGTTTTTGTTGTTTTAATTTTCTGTGTTGTATGAACATTCTGTGGCTAATTCTCTTTGTATGTAATTTCCATTTCAGATTACAAATGATAATGCTGGAGGGACTGGATCCATTGGCAGCAATGCTAATGAATCCAGTCCACCCCTTCGTGGAAGCAATCTTGCTTAGTCTCAGACTGAGCCAAATATGGTGGAAGCAATTGGCCAACATCAAGAAGCAACTGTTGCTCCTCCACCACAATCTGCTAAGAAAAAAAGAAAGCAAATGGAAACTAGGTATCCTGTGTGGGACCACTTCAGTAAGATTTATTCCTCTGAGGGTAAAATTATTCAAGCTAAATGTATATACTATCCCAAGGTTTATAATTGTGATTCCAAAGTTAATGGAACTTCAAGTCTTAGAAATCACATGCTTGATTTTTTGAAGAACCCTATTAGCAAACATATTAGGCAATCCCTTTTAACTCTTCAACCTATTTCTGAAACTGAACCTTTGAATGTGATTGAGGGGTCACAGGCTATAGGCACACTAGGGATATGGAAGTTTGATAAGGATGCAATTAGGGAGGCTATTACATTCATGATTATAGTTGATGAGCTCCCATTTAGGCTTGTAGACGGGGTGGGGTTTAGGAAATTAATGAACACGGCTTATCCTAGGTTCAAAATACTATCTAGAATGATTGTGACAAGGGACTGTTATAATTTATATACATTTGAATGGTCGAAACTCAAATCTTTTTTACAAAGTCATTGTCAAAGAGTAAGTTTGACAATTGATATCTGGATTAGCACTCAAAAAATCAATTACATGTGCATAATTGCACATTTTATAGATGATAAGTGGAGGTTCCATAAAAAAATTTTGTCATTTATTCCTGTTTCTAGTCATAGCGGTGAATATATAGGTAAGGCCATTGAGACTTGTTTACTAGCATGGGGCCTTAATAATATATTCACTATTACTATTGATAATGTCTCATTTAATGATACTGCAATTGCTTTCCTTAAAAAAAGAATGCAAAATTGGGGTGGAAGCACATTAAACTGTCAATATTTACATATGAGATGCATTGCACATATAATTAATCTTGTTGTTACTGAGAGGTTAAAAGATGTGGGCCAATCTATAAAAAAGGTTAGGGATGCCATGAGGCATATTAGGAATTCCCTTGCCAAGTTGAGAAAATTTAGGAAAATATGTGATTTATTTACTATGCAATGTAAACAATCCTTGTGTCTAGATGTGCCTACTAGGTAGAATAGCACTTATTTGATGTTTGTAGTTGCAATTAAGTATGAGAAAGTGTTTGAGAGATATGATGAACAAGAGTCCAATTTGTCTGCTGATTTAGGAACCAGTGGTAAAAAGTTTTCTGAAACTTTGAAACATTTTTATGATTGGACAAACATAATATTTAGATCTTTGTATGTGACTGCAAATTCATTCTTTGCTAAAATTTCTCTAATGTATTTTGTATGTTAAAAGAAATGTGTACTTTCCTTGATATTCATGTTTCTGTCTTGGTTAGAAACATAAAGTCTAAGTATGATAAATATTGGGGGACCCTAAAAAAATGAACAAATTGATATTCTTTGCAGGTGTCCTTGGATGAACTTGAGGAGTCATTGGATGAACTTGAAGAAATTGAAAAAGGTGGAAGCATACTAAACTATATTGCTTATTTGATATGTGAACTTTACTGTTTCATTAATGGTTGGTTGATTTTATTATGCAGAATTACCTAATATTGGATTAGGATATTTTGTGGTTGGAAGCAACTAACTCTTTGATTTTGTAGCAGTAACCTGTTGCTTTGATGGTTTTGTTTGCTTCCTTCCTTTATTTTTTCATGCTATTTCTTATGTGATTGCTTGCTATCTTCCCTTTGCAATTTTGATGTCACAAGCCAGTCATGTGAGGGTGCAATGCCATGTTAATTGTATTTGGGTAAGTGTGGTGATAATCTACTGCTAATTTGTTTGATGCAATTGCAATGAGCAGGCACAAATATGGCAGGCAATGCAGAGCTAAGCTTTACTTATTCATTTGCATTCATTTTATATTTTATTAATTTTGTTGCATTCATTTGTGTGTTTTTGCATTTCTTATTGGGCTATGAGGAAGCTTTCACCTCTGAATCATTAAGAATGCCTGTGTTCTATTTATTTGTGGTAGGGTATTTTTGAACATTTTAAAGTTAAATGATGCAGTCCAAATAGAATTTGACCGTGTTCTTCTGTGATTTGAGAAAAATACTCTGAGCTTGCTAACCATATTTTTTAATTCTATTTATCATGACATGATCTAACTTATTTTTCTTATTTTATACAGAGTCTCTTTTTTGTTCTTGCTGTTAATATGTGCATGAATTTGATGCTAAATTTGAGTGGAAGCTGCCTTTTATATCTTCCATCATAATTTTTTTGTTCTTACAATTATATTGTAATTTTTGGCTATAACTTGGTTGGGAAATTGTAATTTTTGTACTAGTTATGGCAAGTACAAATTTTGATAATGTAAATAGTCATTAATTTTGCAATTCATTTACAAATGTAGTTAGTTTTAATTTTGTAATAAATTATTAATCTATTTTTTACTGCAGTATTTAGGTTACTATATTAAAAAAATATGTTAATTAAATATTTATAACATAATTTTTAATGGACCACCCCATTGGCTCAAAACCAATAACTGAACCGACAAACCGAAATTTTTTTTTTTAAAAAACGGAAAATACAAAATCAGTTTTTCTTATTATTTGGTTTGATTTGGTGCCCAAGTTACAGAATTTCAGCTCTATCGGTTTTAGAAAAATTTAAACCGAACCGAACAGAACAATGCCCAGCCCTACAAGGGATATAATAAATGAGGGTCAAGCTTTCATTTTGGAAAAAAGAAAAAATGGCATTTGAAAGCAATTTATTAGGAGGTGGAAAAATATTTGCCTCAAAAGTCAAGAAGATAAAACAAAAACAGTCAAATTTATTTTGATTGCATTTGGGCAGAAACCTGAAAGATAATGCTTCAAATTATCTGACATTTGAATTCGAGTGCAGATCAGACAAGAAGTAGTGGAAATTATAAAAGATTAAGGGGCAATATAATGGAGGCATAGAAAAGAAGTTGTAAGTAGGTGAATTTTATGCAACTTTTTAATGAGGAGGTTTTATTTACAGTACAAAAATAATCAGACAAATAAACAGCAAACATATATTAATAATCACACTATCGACCATCAAAAGCAAATGATTCTGTAATTGTCATGGAAGGAATTGAAATTTCCACACTGGAGCTGTTACCAGAATCTTGAAATTTGATCATAGAACCTAAATTATCAGGCAATTGAGCGACCCCATCTAAAAATTGTACTACACTAGATATGCTTGGCCTAGCTGAAGCCACAGGATGTGAACATAACAACCCAAGTTTCAATACCAATTCAGCTTCAATTGTACAATATTCACTACCCAATCTACTATCAACTGTCTCCAAAATATTTCCATTATCCCAGCAATTCATTACCCAATCAATCAACATTACTTTCTCTGGCGAATTTCGAGGATCAACTGGCCTTCTACCACAAGTAATCTCTAACATACAAACCCCAAATGCATATAAATCAGTACAAGTATTTGATTTTCCACTCTGCACAAGCTCTGGAGCTATGTAACCTGGAGTACCTACTATATGGGAAGTTTGAGGATCATATCCATGGTCACATAACTTTGCAAGTCCAAAATCTCCCAATCTTGCATTCATTTCATTGTCAATTAGTACATTCGCTGGCTTGATATCTCTATGGATGATGATTTGTATCCATTGTTGATGCAAATAATAGAGTGCTGAAGCAACATCTTTGATGATTTTGAATCTCTGTTTCCAATTTAAAATGTTATTATTCGGTAAGCGATAAAGAAACTTATCAAGACTTCCATTTGGCATATAATCATAAACCAAGAAAAGTTCTTTCTTTTTCCTGCAATAGCCAAGAAGCCTAACCAAATTTGGATGCCTGAGCCGACCAATGGTGGCGATTTCAGCTACAAATTCTCTCATTCCTTGTCTAGAATCATGAGAGATTCTCTTCACGGCAATTTGAACATTAGAAAATGGTAAAATTCCTTTGTAGACTCTGCCAAAACCTCCTTTTCCAAGAAGTTCTCTGTCTCTGAATCCTTTTGTAGCAATAAACAAGTCCTTGTAAGTAAACCTATAAGGCCCATATAGTACTTCCCAATCTTCAAGAACTTCAATAAATCTTCTCCTCCTATGAATCATTAGAGCAACAAAAATCAAGAATAAAATAAAAATCCCTCCTGTTAATGACAATACTACAGCCAACATTTTTTGCACTTTTTTATAATCATCTCCTCCACCACCACTCCCTCCCTTTTCTCTTTTAACACCAGGAATATCAGGAATTTGAGACAAGTTAATCTGCTCAGCTTTACCATTAATCTTGAAACTCCAACCCAAAATATAATGAGATGATTTTGATCCACTAGAAGAAGAAAACCCAACATACATAAATTCAAGAAAATAAGAAGAAAGATCTTTTGTTAAAGATAAAAGGGGAATTTCAGGTTTTGGTATGCTAACTGGATGTATAGTAACATTAAGTTGGTGATTCAAGCTCTCGTATTCCACCCAAACTTGAATTGCTTTTCCACTTTTGAGATCTAACTCTTGGAAATGGGTGTGATCATTAGTCCTGTACCCCGCAATAGCAGATTTTATAGAGACCAACCCATTAATATCAATACCAACATGGTTATTATTTATATCATCAAATTGAAAATCCTGGTCTGTGTCGAGCTCTACAGCAACAATATGATTTGAAAATTTCCCATTATTAGTTGCATTAAAAAGACCAAGATATTGATTTGGTAAGGCTTCAGGAATACCTTTTGAAGGAGAAAAAACAAAGGCAAGTCCATGGCCACTAAATTCTTCTGGGTCTTTGGGTACTACTGCAAAAATGAAAGTAGTGGAGAAGGAGAAGACAGAACCAGAAGTTGAATTCTTGAATTGAAATGGAAAGTTATAAAAGACTTGACATGCTTCACTTAAGCCTCCATCAGTATGTATTACTTGAGAAGTCATATTGGTATTGTTAAGCTCTGCGTTACTGCCACCGACCAACTTGAAATAACCATCAAACATCAATCCAGGTTGAGTATTGTTGTTGTCTGAATTTGCAAGATTTAGGACCAAATTTAGTATTAGTACGAGAATTATGCAAGACATAGTCCAAACTCCAAAGATTGAGTATTCTTATCTCTTTGAAGTTGAAAGAAATGAGAGAGAGAGAGAGAGAGAGAGAGAGAGAGAGAGAGGACAGATTTTCCTTTACAGCAGCTGGTTTAGAGAGAGATCAATAATTTTTCCAAGTCCAGACATGTCGTAAGTTTAACGCTTAGACTTTTTCCTCTAGAGAAAACTAGAATACAATTAGAAAATTTTTTAGTAATGGATGAATAAATATATAGTGTATTTTTTATATATTTAGTTTAGACTGAAATTCCAACTTCAAATCTTTGAAATTCTTTTTTAATATTACAAAATGAGAATTTAATATTAGCGAAATTTAAATTTTTGAAATTTATTTTATTATTAGGCTAAAATATTGAATATCTTTAAAATAATTTTAATATTACATAATTATTTATACACGGTATTAAATTTATTTCTTTAATATGATTAAAAGATAATCCATATATTTGGCATATATATATATATATATATACACGATTTAAAAAAGAAAAAGAAAATTATGTATTGTGATTCAAATTCTCAATCAATAAAATGAAGAGGATCAGCTTATTAATTGAACTTATCCAACTTATCAGTAGAACTATACTCTTTGGCTTTAATGTCAAGATATTTTTTTAAAATTTTTAATTTTATTCCGTAGGGTTATTTTACTTTTTGTTTCTTTTTTAGTTGAAGTGTTTTATTTTACTTGAAAATAGAATTTTCTACCCATAAATTGTTGCTTAGAATTTTATTTCTAATGATTCCAAGGGATATATTTCTTTTTCTCTTATGAATTTTCTTTTGGTATTATGAATTTTATTTTAATAGAGAAATATAGAACCATTTTATTGGGGCCAGATATTTTTTGTAAAATATATTTAATTTTAAATATATTATATAATTTTATTTTTTGTTAATAAAATATCACTTGTAGTTTAGTTATGAAAAAAAATTCAATAATATAATAGTGTCAAGATTCATTATTCAAAAAAAATTATTATTTTCAATTTTAAAATTCAAATACAATGAATAATTTTATTATAATTTCATTTTAGTCTATTGAAATAAAAAATAAAAATATAAAACACTATAAATAATTATTATACTTTCTCTAATATAAAAATTATATAGTATGAAAGATTTTTTTTTTTGCTCTAATATACTTTTTTATTACTTTGGGGGCAATTTTAATTGTTTATATGTAATTATATCTATTTTTGTAATTTTTTTTATATATAAATACTGAAAATTAAAAAAAAAAAAAAATTGAGTTTGGCCCCTTCAAACTCGACCTCCATGCTTTAAAAAAAGTCTAATTGTCTTCTCTTTTTTTTTTCTCTCTCTAAATATTTTTAAGAATTTTTTAAGTCATCGCTGATTTTTTTTTGTTAGTAATGGCTTTTTTTTGTCATTTTTTATAGTTTTTTATTCAATAAATGCATATTTCTCAATGTCTCAATACTTTATTTTATTTTTAATAGAAAATAAATAATGTTTTCTTAGGAAAAAAAAAATTATAAGCATCTTTTGTCAATTAAAATTATATGAATTTAAGAAATTATATTAATATCTATGTATACATCAACACATAATCTAATTAATATGGGATCCAAAAATCAAAATAATTGAAGACACATATATTTATACAATTTGTTTTTTTTTTTTTATCAAAAAATATATTTAAGGAAATAATTATATTAGTTATCGGAAGTGATTAAATACACTTTAAAAATTTCAAATACACTTTGTTTTCACCACAAAAATCTAGTCATTTACCGATAAAAAAATTCATCAGTAACCATGAAAAATCTGTCAGTAAATTCATTTATTAACGGACTAGGGATAGTTAAAATCCGTCCGTAAAATGATAGTCAGTAATTATTTAGCGATGGATAGAACTATCCGCCAGTAAATTTACCGATAAAATTTGGTCAGTATTTTATAAAAAATGGTCAATAATTTCTTTCAAAAAAATGTCTCAAATAATCACAGTCCATCACTAATCTGTCAGTAAATATACAATTTCATCAGTAATTGGTTAGTTATCCGTCATTAAAATATAATTAAATAATATAATCAGTCAGTAATTTGTCAGTAATTTATAGTAAAAAATAATATTTTAATGAGACGGTTATAGTAAAAAAATAATATTTTAATGTGACGGTCAGTAATTTATTAGTAAAATACATATAAAAAATAATATTTTATGAGAAACGATCATTAATCCGTCAATAAATTTAAAAAAAAAAAATAAATTAATAACAATTTCCGTCATTGATCCATTAGTCAAATATTGAAATTTTTTTTTAAGTATTTACTTTCGGTCAGTGATCCGTTAGTAAAGTGGACAGTATATTTTTTAAATTTATAAAATATTTAATAAATTAATTTTATAAAATATATATTAATTAAAAAATTATAAATAAATATATAATATGAATATTAAAATTTGGATTTATATAACGTAATATTATTTACAAGAAATATAATATACTATACACCATCTAAATATTACAAATAACTAAACTAAAAAGATAAAAAAAAATAATTAATCATACTCCTGAGCATCATCATCCTCCTCGTGATTGCGGAATTGATATAGCGTAATTGCAGAATAACAATGTAAATATTTAAAAAAAAATTACAACACAAGTTAAAAATGACTTCATTGAGATATAATGTAACATTTATAAATGTAAAAATATAATATTCTTTTTATGTAATTTAGGAAAAATCCATACACAATAAGTAAAATATAAATACATTTATTCAGAATCTATTTCTTCGAGCTCATCCTCGTCTATATTTTCCTAAGATGTCTCAACATCTGAATCAAATTCGGATTCATCTTTTTTATCATTATCATCTTCATCATCCATTTCCACTAACATCTCGTAAAGATCATTTAAAGTTGCAGGAAGCTCATCATCATTAACTTCAAACAAAGGCTTATCAACTTCATCGTCCTAAAATGGTTCTTTAGATGTACTTAATTCACTACCCTCTTTAATCTCTACGACTGATCTAGCTTTAATCTTGCATACTGCCCACCATTTGCTTTATTTTGTCGTAGTCCCAGATAAGAAACATAATACATTCGACAAGCTTGTATTGCCATTATAAATGGCTCGTATTTATTAAATTGCCGCATGTGGTTGACTTCAACAAGATTATATTACTCATGAACTTTTGTTCTCACATTTGGCGTTAGATCAAACCATTCACACTTAAACAAAACAATCCTTTTAATTGGAAGTGCAAGGTATTCCAATTACATTACATTAGTTAATCGACCATAATAGTTAAATGCATTCTCACTGTAATTGAAACCCTTTATACATAGCCCGCTATTTATCGATGACCTATCCGAACTTCGCTTTTCAGTATGGAACTTGTAACTGTTTACTAAGTAAATAGGATATGTCGTAACATACTATAACGGACCCTTGGACAGATCAATAATGAATTGATTTGTCATTCTATTTGTAGGATTAGTGGCCTATGACAAAAAAAAAACATAAAAAATGATGGTATAAGATACAAATTTAAGATTAATTTTTATGTAATGGTACTACATTATACTTACATATGAATGAAACCACTGCATAAATTCTGTCTCTAATTTTTTGTCTATATCAATTGTTGTTATATTTGGCATAGTTTGCTTCAACATATCAATGTATAAGCTTCATTCATAAGGAAAATAGTAAATAAAACGTAAAGAAAACTTTGTAGAATGATGAAGAATAAGTTATTTTAATTAAGTTGTAACTTACTCAACATATTTTGCAACTTCAGAGCAATTCAGCAGAATATATGATTTAGCCGCCTTATATTCTTCGTCGGTCATCAATCTCATTTTATGTCGACCGAATGGTGTCCCTGGATGAGTGAATATTGATAAAATACCATGAATATTTGCTCCTTTAGGAATTCCACCATCATCATTTTGAGCTACTCTCCCATGTCTTGTATAGACATGGGATTCGAAATAATAAGAGTAGAATGATGAAGCTTCCTCAACTAAGTATGCATTACAAATGGAGCCTTCAACTCTTGCTTTATTTTTGACATTATATTTCAAATGTCCATTAAATTTACAACAGATAAATAAATTCAAAAATTACTTCATTTGGGTATAAATGAATAGATGTGATTGAAAATATTAAAATAGGCAAATATTTTACCTCTCAAATGGATACATTCATCGGTACTAAATGGGACCTGCTATATGAGCTTCGTAAGCAAGATGTACTGGTAGATGCTCTATGGAGTTGTGAGGTCTCGCCCGAGTACCGGCTCGGTCTGCTAGAGGGAATCAAGATGCTCATTTGGGTTTAGACTCACGATGGTACTCTCATGTTCAGATTAGTTGATTTTGAAAATGATTTTAGGAGTCGCTACCCTAATTTATTTTTAAATGGGAAAATCAAGGAAAAACCCAATTTGACTCCAATTTATTAATTTTTTACTTTAATTTGCCAAAATCATTAGGCTCAAATCAGGTTGAGATCGGGAACTAGGTTTTTAGTTTTAAATAATCAAAATTTGGCTCTTAAGTTTAATTTGATTTTGAAAAATTGATTTCATAAATGACAAATATTATAAGATGATAATCGTAAATAAGATGCATGAATATGACATGAGTGCAAGGAGAAAATTAAAATAAAATATCTAAAAATTAAAGAAAAAGAGATTGATAGAGATTTGAATTTGAGGTTTGGACTTAGATTCCAAACATGCCTACGTACCCCATTGAATGGGGATCAAAATCCACTTAGTTCATTCCATGATTAAGTGGAGGGGTTTAGGAGTTGATCATATTGATTTTGGTTTAGGTGTGTTGAGAATGAGGAAAAAGGCTAATACCTTTACTTTTGGTGGGTAGAGAGTTTTATCGGACCAAAGTTCTATTTTATCGGGACCGAGTGATTGGACTGATTGGATGATTAATTAATTAATTAAAAAGATTAATTAACTAATTAATATGATGAAAAGGATAGATGGATTAATTAATTAAAGAATTAATTAATTAATTTAGATGAAAGGTGGATTGAGAAAAATGATTAATTTGATTTTGGAAAAAGGTGATTAATTAATTAATTGAGTGATTAATTTTAATTTTAAAAAAAGTTTTAGTTAATTAAAAAGATTAATTAACTTGGTTAGGATGAGATAATTAATTAATTAAAAAGATTAATTAATTAATTAGAGAGTGGTTGGAGGGAAAAGAAGAGAGGAATTAGTAGATAACTATCAATACTAAATTCAAGAGGTGGTTTGGAATAAAGGATGGAGTGGGTATTTATAGGAAAAGTGATGAGGGTAGTTTAGGTATTGAAAATGTGAAAAGATGATGAAGAGTAGGGCTAGAAAAGACTGAAAATTAGACTAAAAGGGGTAAAAAGGGTATTTTCTATGCAGGTGGGGTCCACAAGGCGGCAGAATCCTATGCAGCGTCGCACCAAGCTTATGCAGTGCCACATCAAGTTTATGCGGCATGTCGCATATGAGGCGTGCTACGTCACATAGGTCTGACGCAGTGCCGCATGCACGTCATGTGGTATACCATGTGTCACCTTGACACATTCTTCGAGATCTCTTTTTGGCTAGTTTTTTCAGAGATTTTGGACTTATTTTTGAGACTTTCATATCAGTTTTTAGGAGTTATAGAGCTCAGAAAAATTATTGGTTAGTATCATTGGGTTCAAAATTAATTTTAAAATATTTGAGCAGTCAGTCTGAGAGAGAATCTAGTCGGTTTTGAAAAAATATTGTCTATTACAGAAGGTCTGATCAGAGAAAGGAAAATGTCAATGTCTGAAAAATAAGTATCCTCGTACTAAAGTGACTGAAAGTCTATTTTTAGCTCTGGGGGCATTGCCCCCTACTCCCTTACAAGGAGTATTGCCCCATTGACCTTTGCCCGCTAACCAACCAGTGGGATCGTCATGCTGGCTTTATGCAGTGCACTAATCTTAGTAGGTGTCAAGTTGCGGCAGAATGATGAGGTATAAAATTAAGGGTTCACAAGAGTGTAAGGCCTCGCCCAAGCACTAGTTTGATCCGCTAAGTGGGATCAAAATGCTCATTTAGGATTGAATTCATGATGGAACCCTCGGATTCAGATTGGATGATTTTGGAAAGAGTCGCCATCTTAATTTTATTTTATTTGGAAAAAAGATTGAGGGAAAAACCTAAATTGACTCCAATTAATATCCCAAAAGAAAATATCACTAGCCTCAAAACCAAAGAGGATTCGGGGACTAAGTTTTCAGTTTATTTAGAAAAATAATTAATTTAATATAAAATGACTTAAAATAAATTTTATGAATAGTTTACATGATGCATGAATAATTATATAATGCATGAATAAACAAATAGATAAATATTCATTCAAAGCGATAAAATAAAGGAATAAATTAACAATTCAAAATCAAAATAGGGGATACTTCCTTGAGCCCTTATGGGTTCTAAGGAAGTCACACATTTCCCAAAATTATTCTAAAGTAATAACTGAAGAAAAATACTGAAAAAGAGAGACAAAACCAACATTATAACAAAGGAGATAAACTAAAAGAAAATATCACAAAGAAAATAACTAATTCATGCAAGAGAATTATTATTTCATATTTAAATTGGATTTGATGCTTTAAACAAGCAAGCCTACGTATCCCTTTAAATGGGAATCAAAATCCACGTAGTTTGCCCTTCTTACGAAGGGGTTCGTTTAGTCTTAACCTTTTATCATGTTTCAGTTCATTAATTGAACATTGGGTTGATTGATTAAATCAGATTGATTGATTACCGAGTTGTTAATTAGGTCAAGTTTTAATTAACAAGTTGATGCAATAATTTGAAATCATTTACCTAATTGACTAAATCAGATTCTAATCAACATGCCTCAAAATAATGAAAAAAAGATAAAACATGCCAAGCAAAAAAATAATAAATGAAAAAAATAAACTAAGAAATCCTAAGAAACTAAAACAAAACACAACCAAATAACAAAAGAAGAAAATAAATACCTTATAAGGATGAGACTTGGGGACGTAGGGCGAATGAAGCGGATGACTGGATCGCAATTCCACCTTTTTGGCTCGGTGGAATGACAACCTTCGAACGGCGACTCAAATGGTGTATTCGGGACCTCCTCAGACTAATTTGAGGAGAGCTACCTCAAAATGACCACCCAAATAAAAATAAAATAAAATAAAATTTTAAACTAAAAAGTTCATTACTTTTGGACCAAACCTTATAAAATGTTGATTGCTTTGAAATCAATTAATTTGATTAAGCAATTCTGAGTGTGGAAAAGAGATAAGGAGGCATTGCTTTTATAGGGAGAGAGTTGGGAGCAAAAACGGTGAATTTTCAATATGGGATTCGCTTCCCAATGCACAAAATCGTATAGGACTCTTCAGGAATCACACACGGCAACATCGAGACCGCACGGAATGCACAGAGCAAAGCGTTGCCACATAAGACCTATGCAGTTTTGCACAGAGCTCTGCAATTTTGCAAAGGCCCTATATGGTTTCACACAGGGTATGTGCGGTCACAAGTGCTTTATTCGGTCATAGTGAGACTGCCCACCTTTTTTGACTCCGTTCTCGTCCATTTCAGTTCTAATTTAAGCCTAATTTGATTTTACGGATTTGTAATTGAGTGTTGGTTGTTTGGAGGTATAAATTTAAGGGCTCACAGTTGCCCTCTCATCAAAATTGGCTTGACCAAAAGGCAATTATGATAGTAGTGAACTTGGGAATGGAAAAAATGAACCAAAGGGATGTCTAAGTTAGGATTAAGACATGTTTGGGTGAAAGGCATGGTTGTTTTTATTTATAGGTAAAGGATAGATAGAAAAAGAAACCATAGAAATATTTAGGTGATCGTTACTAAACATTTATGGGTGAAGTTTTAAAAGAATATTAATAAAGGGGCGGGGATAGGAACCACATGGATGCCTAGGTGATCATTATTAGACATTTATGGGTAAAATGAGGTTTTGTCAATGGCTATCAGTTAGGCCTTAATGTTGGATGTGAGAATGGTCTTAGTGAGTTTCAATTAAGGCTATATGTTCTGCCCTAATGTTAGAAGATAAAAAATGTTTCAATTAAGGCAATATGTCTGGCCTTAATATTAGAAATAAAAATGATCTAGGATAAATCTCAATCAAGGCTATCTGTTCGGCCTTAATGTTAAAGATAAAGAAGATTTAGGTAAAACTCAATCAAGGCTATTTGTCCAGCCTTAATATTGGGTAAATCTCAATCAAGGCTATCTGTTCAGCTTTAATGTCAGAAATAAAGATGATTTGGTGAAATCTCAATTAAGGCCATCTATTTGGCCTTAATGTTGGAGGATAAAGAAGATCTCGTGAAAATATTAATCAAGACTATCTGTTCGGCCTTAATATTAGAGGATTTAAATCAAGACTATCTGTTCAGCCTTAATTCTGGAGGATTTAAATAAAGGCTATCTATTCTGCGTTAATGCTTGAGAAAGAGAAGATATGGTGAAATATGGTAAAAGTAATGATTTCAGTCTATGTTAGAAAGTCCAGCTTAATGTCCGATCAGTTTTGAGACTTTTTGGTAAGAATGATGATGATCCTGTCTAGTAGGAATCAGCAGAGAGATGAATATTGTCTGGCAGGAATGATGACGACCCTGTCTGGTAGGAATTGACAAAAAGATAATCCATTTTGATTTAGAAGTCTGACTTACAACTTGTTCTATTATGAAATGCATCTAACTATACAATGATTGGATACCTCAAACCTGTGAAGGGTCAGTTTGGTAGGAGAGTGCTGAGCCTTTGGGAGAAAGATGCCCCTACTTTTCGAAGGTAGCTTGGTTATTTGGTCTCTAGTTGTTCGATCTAGGAAGAAGTCACTTTGAGAGGTTTAAGCCAGGTATGGCTGAGAGAGATTGGGCTAGGCTTATGTGGGTTTGGCTTAGATGGGTTTGGCCTACGAGAAGTTTTAGTTTGAGGTTGAATTGGAAAGCTTGATCAGAGGGGTCAAGTCCTTGGAGACGATTAGGTTGAAAGGTTAGGTCAAGTTTTTGGGAAAGTCAATTTATTGGGCTTATCTCCAAAGAAGTTTATATTGGAGTCTTTGGATAGGTCTGGCAATTGCCTTGATCAGTTATGGCCTTCTAGTTTGGCTTTAGTAGAGATCATCTTGGAAGGCTAGGTTAGGTTTGGCCTTGGCTAGGGTCATTTGGAAGCTCAGTCTAGTTTGGCTATGTAAGAGATTAGATTAGAGGCTCAGTCAAGTTATGGCCTTTTGGTGAGTTCATTCGAAAGGCTTGGTCAGATTTTGCCTTAAGACTATGTCCAAGAGATCAGGCTAGGATGCTAGACTTAGGAGGCTAATCTTTGCTTAGAGGAAAAGGCTAGGCTAGGCAATCAATTTGGAAGGCTTAGTTAGATTTTGCCTTAGAGGAGATTATGGGCTTCATAAATGCAGGCCTTTTGAGGGTGGGCATCACGGTGAAGGCTTTTTTAGGAGTGGGCTTCATGGCAAAGGCTTCTGGGTGTGGACTTTATAGAGAAGGCTTTTAGGTGTTAAGGATAGTTTTCTATGAGGGTGTTTTGGATGGTTGGCATTGGCTTAGGTATGGTGCTATAGGTTTTGGTCACAAGGATACCATAGGTGTATGGATAAGGGTTTGCCCTTTGACATGGTTGCATCAGAATAGTTTATAGGCCTTAAGAGACTTTGATTCTTAGGGATTATGTGTTTTGCTAATGAAGATTAATCTTTCAAGGATAATGAGATGTTTGCCAAAGAGGCATGAGATAGGCCTTGACTGGTTCGAGTCCTTCTTAATCAACTTGAGGATGATAGGCTTTAGGAGATATGCCTCGACTGGATTCAAAGATGATGAGTCTTGAGAGACTTAGGATTTTTGGTTCTGCCCATGATGAGACTTTGCCAAGAAAATGGTGGTATGGTGTTTAAGCTTGAAATGATGGTATGATTTGCTAATGAGGCTTAGGATGGAAAAGTTTGAGAATGGGCTAAAGGTAGGCTAAAACTTCTAAAAAGAATCATAGAGGTTGTATGGCTTTGCTTTTTATAGTATGAATCATGGAAAAGAGCAAGTCAAGCTATCTTACTATTTGAGATTGAAGAGACTCTTAGAGTGACACTTAATTGATTTAACTTGACATAGATGACACATTAACAAAAAGAAAAAGCACTTGGGAATGGGTAAAGGACTAATGAGAAGAGACAAATTGGAGATTATGCCCCTAGTAAGCGATAAGGAAATGATAGACTAGAGATTTAGCTTTTTAAGCTAAACAATGGGATGGATTGACAACAAATGATGATGTTCTAGAAAGACATGCCCCCATTATAGGATAAGGGCATAGAAGATATTATATTCTTAGAGAATGAACCTCTGGTGAGGAAGGATGACTTTGGAGAAATGAGACGAGACAGATTGATTAAAGATGACAACTTTAGACATTGGAGAAGATGACTTGGATGTGCTCTCTCTCTCTCTCTCTCTCTCTCTCTCTTTTAGCTCTAACTTTTACCTAAGCTGCCCTTTTAGGTTTTCAACTTAACAAGCTTAAATTAATGAAATTTGGAAGAAAATTCCACCATGGTTTGGGCTGCTACCTTTTTTTTTCATTTTGAAGGGCTCTGACCTTTGAATTCTGGATTTGACAAAGATCTTCTCTGAACTTATTGCCTCTTGTTGAGGTGCATTATTTGATTACTTGATGTGCAGTAGGTAATTACATTTACTCGCTCTTTATGCTTTAACTATTTAATCATTTGACCTTTTTTGGTTAGGTACAATTGTTGATGGTACCTCAAATTCTAACATATGCTAATTGTGGTGGATTTAACTATTTATTCATTTCTCTCTCTTTATTTTTTTTTCTTTTCTTTTCATGCTTTTTTTTTCCTTTTTTTTTTGTAAGCTCATCCATGTCGAACTAAAAAGGAAGATAAGAAAATAAATACACTAATAAGAAAATGTAGATGCATTACTATAAAGAAAACTTTATTACAAGATGACAAAAAGGGATCAACATAGCAAACACAAAATACGCAAAAAAAAGATAACGGACCTAGACTTGGAATTAGATGCTAGACTTGGAGATTTGGACTTAGACTCAAGCTTAGACTTAGAATTCAATCTCAGATAGGTCAGATTAGCTGAACTTGAACTACTTCATGACATACCCCTTAGGGCTAAGGTAAGGTAGGGTTAAGTCAGGTTCCTCATCATTATTCGAGTGGGTGGTAAGGAATTCAAGTTGAAAAGATTCACTTTGAATGGAATCTTTAACCTTTGATGCGGTTGCAACCAAAGCTTTGAGGTGGGTAGGTATTGTGTTAACAAGTGGGCTTGATAAGTTAGGAGTAAATTTTTAACAATGATATCTACCTGTTCTTGCTTAGTTAGCCTGTTTACCATTTGAGCAGCTTTTGCCCTCCACCTAATAAGGAACACGGAGAAGGACTCATCTAGAAGTTGCTTTGTGGTCTCCAAATCACGCCTAGTGACATCTACTTCAATGTTGTAATGATACTGTCTAACAAAGACATGACAAATATCATCCCATGTTCTTTTTTGGCTTTTGTCTAGTAAAAGAAACCATCTTCTAGCAGCTCTGGTTAGTGATTCTTGGAACATTTAAGCAATGAGTTTATTGCTAAGTCCCATAGGTTTTATTACTCCCATATATATCTTTAGATGAGTTTTAGGGCTTGTGGTTTCATCAAATCTATCCAACTCAGGCATTCTGAATTTAGGAGGAAGCTTGGCATTAGGGAACAAGATCAAGCTATCCATATCAATTAACTCATTATGGTGCTTCAGGGATTTGATGGTTTTCTCCATAGCTTCAAGTTATCCATAAGTAATTTGGTATCCTAAGAGAAAACTTCCCCACCTTGAAAATGATCTAGGAGAGAGGAAGAGCTAGAGTGGGTAGTGGCATTTGATTATTGGTACATTTCTCAAGATAAGTCTGATTCAGATTTTTATCGAGGTTTACTTGGTTAATCAGGGCTCAAACTTCCTCAATGATGGCTTGCCTTTGGTCCTTCATGCTTTCTTCAAATTGGATTTGTTAAGCAGCTAGGATAGCTTGAAAATGCTTTTTATGCTTCTTAAGAAGGCTAGTCATAAGTGTGGTTAGGTGTCCATGTTAAGTGGGTTGGCCATTGGTACCTTACAAACCAAATCAAAGAATTAAGGTAAGTGTTTGGTGAAGAGGCAGGAATATGGGCATGCAAACTTTAAGGAAAAAGTCTCCAATTGATGTTGTGAACTAACTGCATTTAGGCCTTTAAGGATTTCCTAAGGTTGCATATGTCAAGGTCTCAAGCTTAAGGTATTGGGTTGAACCAAAGATACTATGCTTAGGATAATGTGTTGGGCTAAAGGTTTTGGGCTTAAGGTAGTGTGTTAGGCCAAAGGTAATGGGCTTAGGGTAGTGTGTTAAGCTAAAGGTATTAGGCTTAGGGTAGTGTGTTGGGCCAAAGGTATTGGGCTTAGGGTAGTGTGTTGATGATTAGGTTGGTAAGGTATGGGTAAAAATGAGGGTAAAGGTGTTTTAAGTTAAAGGCTAAGGTAATGGGGTAAGGTTTAGGGTGATGGCTTAAGGTTTATAGGGGCAAAGGTGATTGGGACAGAGATAGAGTGTTTAAGGTTTAGAAGTAAAGGTGTTGGGATAGAAGTGGAAAATGAGTATGTGACCCTTATTTGGTTCAAGGTATAACCTAGACTAGAGATGAATGCATATTTTGTTACACAATATGGATGCATGATATGCATGGGAAAAATATTTCATGAGAATGCAAAGATGTAATGTTTTAATTATGGTATATACAACTTAAAGGTCAAAATCTAGGTTCATTACATGAAAAGGTAAGGGTGGCTCTGTTTGGGTACCCGTCACACTAGAGTAGCAATATACCTAACTACATATGAGTTAAGGAGCCTCGCGTGGGTCCAGTAGTACGTGCATACTCGTTACACCTTTGAAAGGATCAAAGGATTCATTGCGGGGTGGATGATTTCACTATCGGTGAATAGACCCAAAGAGGGTTACCCATTTGATGTTACTTTCTATCCATTGTTTTCCTAAGAAATCTAGGTTGAAGGGTAAAGAGCCAATGCAAATGATGCATGAAAGTCATTTATGTATTAAAAGTGCCAAACTTTGATTTAAACCAATTGGTAGTCCTTTTATTTCTTTTGTTAAAAAGAAGGTGGTCCCCAGTGGAATCGCCAGCTGTGAGACCTTGTCTGAGCATCGGTCCGATCTGCTAAGTGGGATTGAAATGCTGATTTAGGTTTGAACTCATGATAGAAACCTTGGGTTCAGATTGGTTGATTTTGAAAAGACTCACCACCTTAATTTTATTTTATTTGGAAAAAAGATTAAGGAAAAAACCCAAAATGACTCCAATTAATATCCCAAAAGAAAATATCACTAGCCTAAAAACCAAAGAGGATTCGGGGACTAGGTTTTCATTTATTTAGAAAATGATTAGTTTGGCAAATTTAATATAAAATGGCTTAAAATAAATTTTATGAATAGTTTACATGATGCATGAATAATTATATAATGCATGAATAAACAAATAGATAAACATTCATTCAAAGCGATAAAATAAAGGAATAAATTAAAGGAATTAACTTTACAATTCAAAACCAAAATATGAGATACTTCCTCTAGCCTATATGGGTTCTAGGGAACTCACATATTCCCCAAAATTATTCTAAAGCAATAACTAAAGAAAAATACTGAAAAAGAGAGACAAAACTAATATTATAACAAAGGAGACAAACTAAAAGCAGATATTACAAAGAAAATAACTAATTCATGTAAGAGAAGTATTATTTCTTATTTAAATTGGATTTGATGCTTTAAACAAGCAAGCCTATGTATGCCTTTGAATGGAAATCAAAATCCACGTAATTCGCCATTCTTGCGAAGGGGTTAGTTTAGTCGTAACCTTTTATCATGTTTCAATTCAATAATTGAAAGGTGGGTTGATTGATTAGATCAGTTTGATTGATTATTGAGTTGTTAATTAGGTCAGGTTTTAATTAACAAGTCGATGCAATAATTCAAATCGTTTACCTAATTGACTAAATCATATTCTAATCAACATGCCTTAAAATAATGAAAGAAAATGATAAAACATGCCAAGCAAAGAAATAATAAATGGAAAGAATAAACTAAGAAATCCTAAGAAAATAAAACAAAACAAAACAAAATAACAAAAGAAGAAAATAAATACCTTATGAGGATGAGACTTGGGAATGTAGGGTGGATGAAGCGGACGATCGGATCGCAATTCCACCTTTTCAGCTCGGCGGAATGACAACCTTCGAACGGTGACTCAAAATGGTGTATTTGGGACCTCCTCGGACTGATTTGAGGAGAGCTACCTCAAAACGACCACCCAAATAAAAAATAAAATAAAATAAAATTTTAAACTAAAAAATTCGTTCCTTTCGGACCAAACCTTAAAAAATATTGATTGCTTTGAAATCAATTAATTTGATTAAGCAATTCTGAGTGTGGAAAAGAGGTAGGGAGGTATTACTTTTATAAGGAGAGAGTTGGGAGCAAATATGGTGAATTTTCAATGTGGGATTCGCTTCCTAATGGATAAAACCGTATAGGATGCTTTAGGAACCGCACACAGCAACTTCGAGACCGCACGAAATGCATAGAGCAAAGTGTTGTAGCATAGGACCTATACGGTTCCACACAGAGCTCTGCGATTTTGAAAAGGCCCTGTGCGGTTCTGCATAAGGTCTATGCGGTCACAAGTTCTCTGTGCAGTCACCGTGAGACTGCCTGCTGTTTTTGACTCCGTTCTTACCATGTCCTCTTCCCTAAGAAGTGTTAAAGTGAGTTCTTTGAAAAATAAACTCAACTTCCTCAATGGTTGCTAGACATCCCTCAAAAAATTTCACTAAAGGCAATAGGAATCAAACATTGCATAAAAACATGATAGTAATGGCTCTTCATCCTAAACAACCTTTGTTTCTACAGATCAACGCATCGACCCATATTAGATACATACCCATTAGGAAATTCCAGATCTTTCAACCATTCACATAAGACTTGTTTGGCCCGCTTATCAAACACATATTTTGCCTTCTAATATTTTCCAGACACTTCATCCATCTCTAACTCCTTATAGAGGCAGAACTGTTTCAAGTCCTATCTAGATTTAGCATTATCTTTGGTTTTCCCTAGGATGTCCATTATTGTGTTGAATATATTTTCAAACACATTTTTCTCAATATGCATGACATCCAAATTATGTCTAATCAGATTATTCCTCCAATATGGTAAATCCCAAAATATAATTTGTTTCTTCCATCACATCCGCTTCACTTTGCAATTTGAGCATTCACATCATCAGCTCCTACTTCGGTCACCCTCATCAACTTCAAACTATTTATTTCCTTAACAATTCAATTCCCAAACGTATAGGTAGAGCAGATGCTCGAACAGCTCTGTTCTTTATGAAAATTATTTTGTTTCGTCTAAAAGGATGATTAGGCAGTAAGAACTTGCGATGGCAATCAAACAACGATTGCTTATCCCTTTTAGGAAGAGTGAAATAATTTGTTAGTTCCTTGCAATATGGACATGCAAGTCTACCCTGAGTACTCCACCCAGACAACATACTGTATGCAGGGAAATCACTCACAGTCCACATCAGAGCAGCTCGCATCTGAAAATTCTGCTTTATAGACACATCATATGTTTTGACACCAATATCCTACAACCGTAGCAATTTTGTAAACAGAGGCTGCAAAAATACATCAAACTTTTATTTTAAATTATTTGGTCTGGGATCTATTATAGACAGGAACATTTACTCCTTCTTCATACACATCCTTAGAGGCAGATTATATGGTGTCACTATAATTGGCCATGATGAGTATTGTTGAGTTGATTGTCCAAAAGGTTGTAAGCCATTAATGCATAGGCCCAAACGGACATTGGAAATTTCAGAAGCAAAATTTGGATTCATTTGACTAAAATGCTTCCATGCTATAGAATCTTAACAGTGTCGCATCACCCCATCTTCCTCTGCATGTTCTGTATGCCATCTCATATGCTTTGCAGTTGCCTTAGAGGCATACAATCTCTGCAACCTCGAAGTCAGAGGGAAGTAAAACATGATCTTATATGGAATATTTTCTTTTGATGGACATGCACCCCGACATCTTGGCTTATATCTTGGCCAATCACAAAACTTATATGCAATTAGATTATTGTCTTCACCCTAGTAAAGCATGCAATTGTTCTTGGAACAATCGATTTTCTCGATTGGAAGGCCCAAACCCTGCATTAACTTCTTCGTGCTATAGAAACTATCCACCATTGTATTATCTTCAACCAATGACTCGTTGTACCATTGTAATATCTCATCATAACACCTATCAGATAGATGGTGTTTTGATTTGATATTCAAAAGTCCTGCCACAGCAGATAACATAGAATATTTCTCACAGCTAGGCCACAATTCTTTGTTAGCTGCTTCTAATATATCATACAGTTTATGCGTGGTCAGATTTGGAGCTTCCTCAATTCCATCCCAATCAAAATTCGCCCCAGCGGCATCCATTAACATATTATGGTATGTAGTTAGAGGACAATTATCGGTATCTTCATTGCCTACTTCTGCCGTGGTTAAAGATCCAGACTCACTGACTTCTTGGTGCAAATACCATTCATAGTACCCAGGTACAAAACCCTTCTTCAAAATGTGCAACTTGATAGTATCTAGTTTAAGGAAATTTCAATTTTGACATTTCTTATGATTACAAGGACATCGAACACTGGTCCCACTCATGCACTATGGCTGAGATATCGCGAATTGCATGACTTGCTCTAAACCCTCCAAGAATTTCGGATTCAAATACCTATCCGTAAGTTTAGAGTATATCCAATTCCTATTAGTTCTCATAATTATTCCCTATATATTCAACAATATTAATTTATTTTTTAAATCACACAAACAAAATTACACATAAACTTATATGTTTGGTTTTAATTTTAATTAAGTTCACAACATCTAATTCTACATCTTTATATTTCTCTCCCTATAAGGTAAGAACTTATTAGAAACTCATTGCTACGTAATTGTTACTGTTACATTCTACATTCATACATCTGCTGAAATTTCAGCTATTGCACCCACATTTGAAAAAAATCCAAATTCAGGACATTATTTTCAATGTGCACTAAGAGAACATGCTAGAAGGTAGTATCGAAATTTCAGATATTTGTATGAAATAAGAATTTACACAGACAACGAGATATCTAAACTGCCCACTTTGGACAATTTGATATCCTCTCATCATTCAATGAGTAGGACATTAAACGGGATTTATGACTAATCCTAAATATATTAATCATTTTAATTAATAATATTTTTGGACATTTGATTGTGAAAGTCCAAAAATAAAGTTAAAATCATTTACATGTTTTCATTAACAAAATGGTATAGATTCTCTGTGCAAATAATAATATCAATATCACAACATAAGAACATATAATCAAAATTAATAAAATAAATTCACAAGATAAATGCAAAATATTTTTGAATATGATACAAATCCCTAAATGCATTATACTTTTTTCTATTTTTTACCGTATCATAATTTTACACATATATATTATTACTTAATAATAAAGATATTAATAGTGTATTAGACATTTTTTCTATCATTTACAAAAAATTTTAATTAAAATTCCTTTTAATCATTTTAATTTTGAATATTTGAATTTAATTATTTATTAACATTAATTAAGCCGTTATGCATTATTATATTTTTTAAACTATTTTTCCTCTAAGAGGATATTTGTCATTTTTTTTTTAAATCTTATGAAATATATTTAAATTTTCATTTTTAATGGCATATTTATAATTTATTATTTTCGTTTTATTTTTCATCGAAATATTTTTTCTCCTAATTAAAAAAATTTCTTTTTTTTTTTGTATTTTATGAAATGCATTTATATTTCAATTTTTGGTAGCATGTTTGATGGATTTTTTTTCTCTTGTAATGTGAAGTAAATTTTTGGTATTTTATAAAGTTCATAAAAAATAAATTTCACTTTTTATGGCATAATTAAACATAAATTTACAGTTCATATTGTTGGTTTATTAATGGATTTACTCAAATAAAACCAAAATTAAGTCGCATGCATATACATTTGACAAATTCATATAAACTTAAAAATATAGTTAAAAATTACATTGCAATACATAAATCAACCATAAATTACAAATTTACATCACAACATTTATTTTTTTTTTCATATACATTTACAAATAAACATAATAAACTACAAATTATACATGAGATAATTAAAAGAATATTACATTCTAAATTTTTATATTTATATATTAGTATAAATAAATTAAATTACAGTACGGATCTCTTGACACATGAATCCTCCTTATATTGCTGCTCCACACATTGATTATTTGAAATAGAATTAAAAATTCTATTAATAAAACCAAATTAATTAAAATAATTTCAACATATTTAATACCATCATTAATTTATAAATATATATATATATATATATATATAT
>CANTUT010002419.1:0-5000 GCA_947687605.1 Reutealis trisperma
CGCGCTAGCGTAGCGGCACTATAGCTTCGAATCTGCTTTCCTCAATGACTCGGCTAGTGAAAGAGAATCGGCATCCGGCTTTCGATCCGATGTCAGGATCTGAAAGAGTCCATCTTTCTGACCCTAGCGTGTCACGTGCTTGGTCGACTCTTTCGTGTGATTGTTAGTGAGCCGAATTCGAGAGCTTCTAGAGCAGCTTACTCGAGAACAACCCCATCAAAGAGCCTACTTGCTTCGGATCTCTCTGCTCGTGGGAATGGTCAGACCGTTGTCAATGGAATTGCAATTTGATGCTTCCTGCTTTAAAGGGCCCTTAGCCAATTAAGCCTTTATGCCCTTTGATCGGATCGTACTTATTTCGCTTACTCCGCTTCCTGAATATTCCGTACTGTCTCACTAACTGCGCATTCTCGAACAATGGAAAGCCCGTATTATGGTTATTTCGGAGGATTTCCTAAGCCTAAAGTGGCACGAACTTGCTTTGGTCTTATATTCCTTCGATGCATGAATCCGATTCGGGGATATCGTATCTTCTTTGCTGTCTTATGCTTATGTTGGCATATTCTAATAGGAATTAGCCATATCGGAAATACCCGGCAAGCTCCGCATCTAGGATTCTGTAATCACACCTGGCAATCGTAGACAAAAGAGATTGAATACCAGGAAGGAATGAATTGATAGAGGCATACTTATATAAAGATCAGATGGGCCTCATCGATAAATCTCTTTAATCTACAAGAGATAGAACCGAAGCATAAAAAGCCTGGGGCCTTATGGTAGAAGATAGGTATGCAGGGGTTCTGGGTCTATAACCAGAAGAGGGGAGAACGGACTTTTGGACGTGTCTGTCCCACAGTCTGGTGAGATGTACGACCTCCAACTGAACCTAGCCCAAAAGAGTGTAAGCGAGAGATTTTCAACCTATTTGATCACTTAGAAAGTATACTATATTCTATTTTGATTCCCAACATGCATAAGTACAAAACCTATTAACATAGAAACTAGAGTTGGAACCAGATGATCTTCGAGGCCGAAGGGAGCTTTACTCCACATAGGGAGACTGGAGGTCGTAGGTTCAATCCTAACTCTTTCATAATCACAATCATGTGGCTATACCACAAACAAAGCAGCACTCGTAGGGTTACCCTCCCGTATAGAGGCACTCTACCTATCGTAATTCCACCGGGCAATATTAGAAAAAAAAGAGTGAAAAATCTAGTTCACGCCTTGCGTAGCTCTCGAAGCGATCGCCGCCCCGCACCTGGTTGCACGAGCCGAATCGGGAGCAAGAGTTGAAGCTGGCGCGGGAACAGTAGGAGCTCCAGCTCGCCGAATAAGCCACCACAATATAGGAAAAAGAATAAGCAACAGGAGAAGGATGTGTCTCAGGTGCGGAGACCTGTTTAGAAGGTGGACCAGCAGAGTAAGATGCAACCGGGCATGAAGCAGCAAGTGCTGTAGATCAGGTAGAATTTCTTCTCGGATATGTTTGGTTAAGTGAGGTGGCGCAACAAGCCGAACCACATGGGTCGAGTACAAAGCAAGCAACCAAATATCCTAACTTCGGAGTCAGGAATTCAAAAGAGGTTTTTGTTCGCTCCGCAGGCACGAACTAAACTAGTCGAGATGTATGTGGTGCCCTTTCATTCACACTGGTGAGGGAGAGAGGCTCAGCCAAGTGCCCAACCTTAGGAAGTACACTAATCTAGAGAAGCGATGTGGGTCGGGCTGTTCGGAGACTCACAGCGAAACGTTCTCAGTTCAGTTCCCGCTTTCCTTTATTCCGCGTGGTTCGTCGTGTCCAACACGAAGATTCCAATAGGTGTGGGATTGAATCATTATTTTAGGGATGGGAATGACCAGCCTAGCCTCGCTAAGCGCGAAATAGCGTATTTAGAATAGAAGTTCTTCCGCATCGTTGTGACCCCGAGACAGGACGTTCTAGTGAGTTATATAGCGCTCGGAAGTACAAAACAAAAGAGACGGGCCGGCAAGGGGCAGTTAACTAAACAAACCTATTTTGTGTGAGCTTGCAATTGTGAGTTACCCTTCTGCTGTCGCCTGGATAGCAGGGTATGTGTTGGCTTCGCTTACCGCGAGAAGATTCAGCCTTAAGATGGTGGTATGCCGAGCCCTCTCTTTTCTCCTGCCTGCTGTAACGGCCGGCCTCCTTCGCGCAATCAATCTCAGTCAGTCTACTTGTCCGAATGAATCCACTGCTCTTAGCCGAAGTGAACCGAGGGACGGGATAACAAGAAAGGATGGGAAAGAATAAAGAGTGCTTGCAAGTCGGAGAGCAGAGAATACGCTTTTAGATGCGCCGAATCAATCGCTTGCCGAATCACCTGTCGTCGAAGACGGGCTAACTCTCATATCGCTAGTTCATCCCGAAAGAACGGGAGTAAGTAACCTAGAACCTGGAAAGCTAACCTGTCAAGCCCAAGGTTCGAAGAGCGGAGTTGCAAGACTCTGTAAGAGCAAGCGAGAAGAACTAGAATTCACAAAACCAAGCTATGAAGTGAAGCCTGGACTCTCTCTTCTCGGTACAGTACTCTTTTGTAAAGCACTCTTTCCAGATAGGATAGGAGCACAGCCGACAACCAACCAAAAAAGCAAGTGTGGTTAGAACATGGACTGCATAGCCGTCTTCTGTAGTTCTCAACTTCTATCCTCGAAAGAAGTTTAAAGCAAGGGGAAGGCCCTATGAAAATGAAAGCACTAAATGACTTCCATGACGTGGCAGAAATGATCACCGTCAAGCACAAGATTCAAAGCTGGAATCTTCCTACTCTTGTTAGTTGGGACAGAGCATCCTATCTTGTTGATTCTCCTTTCCCACCGCCTCGAGCTCTCGGGGTGGATACGCAAGAAATTTACTATGTAAATTGACATGATCCGCTGCTCACGCACGAGCCGAGTTCGAAATCTCACAACCTCATCGGAACCCGTTGACGTGCAACTTTCACTCTTCGCTGGTTTGAGATCTACTTCGTTAGTACCAGTCGGGAAACCTCATGAGCGGTACACCTTAGAAAAAAGAGAAAGACCCTTTCGTTGAGGCAACCGATGGATAGATCTCTAAAAAGACTCATGTAAAAAATGAATATGCTAATTTTCATTAATTTACTTCGGTATTTTCAAGGTAATTGAGGGTACCTAGCTAAACTCTAGGGCAGTTTTCTATAGGTAATTGATAGCTATTGATCAAAGACGGCATGCTGACTCTTAAGGAAGAAGGGAGGTCTGCACAAACATCTTTTGACATGTCGAATATTCACTAACGAAAGTGGGTTTCTATCATGAGTTTCAGCTCCCCTTTGGAGAATCTTTCTCATTGATCTTTCCAATCCTTGGTACGAATTATGCTCTAAGTATGGGCTCTTGCCCCGGATGAAAATTGACATGACACAATCCCTAAAGAGTATGATGTGCCCGGCCTTGCTTCTCTTGATTCCCCACCCACCTCCCGTAGAGGCGGATCAATATCAATATCTATACCAGAGATTGCTTTTAGCTCTATCTTTTCAGAGACAGGATAATTCCTTCTGTACTTACAAGAATGCTATTTAGGGAGAAGAATCTCTTAACTCAGGAGCACCTGAATCTATTCTTTCTGTGTCCCACATCTGCCTATGAAAAAGCATCCGCCCATTCCTCAGTGGAAGGAAATGCTACTCAGGGATCAAAGAAAGCTGGTGCCTCGTCAGAAAGACTTGGTTCGTAGAGTAGAGGCCATTCCCCAAGATATTGGTTTTAAGCTCCTGCGGGTGACTTTTTGTCTTACGACACGGCATGGTAATTGATCAAGTGCGCTTTCCTTTCTCAATGGCACAGCAAAAGCTTAATATTTCGGGTTGGGATATCATAGGAACATGGGGCACTATAAAAAGGTTAGCCAAGTGAACTCCCGATACTACTGCGGAAATTCGCTCTGTGTCTAACACCTTCCCCTCACTTTCTCTTTGAAAGGCATGACTCTTATTAGGTTTGAAAACGCTCGACCAACGGGAGAGGATCGATGTAATTGAGACTGAAAGGTTTAGGCTCGAGTGAGAACGTTTAAGAATGTTATCGAGTGAGAACGAGAGGAGTGGGAGTGGGAGCGGACCGATGGGGTCGTTTTTCAAGCACGAATAGAACGATCTAAAGGGGGGTGTGCAACCTAGAGAGATGGCCGTATCTCTTTGATGAATGTGGATCGAGGTTCGGTTCATTTGGAAAAGAGGTCAGTCTTAGGGGAGACCATGCGAATGGTTGAATTGATGACTTCGCTTCGATCTCTTCGACTGAACCTGAAGGAGACTTCGATCATTCAACTTTAGCTTCTGAAGGAAGAATGTCACTTGGAATTCCGGAAAGTGATTCTTCTCTTTCAGATCCTGGCCTTGGTAGAACTTGTCTTTGATTGGGATTTCGATTGAAAAGATGTTAGACCGCTTCCTCATGCGCCTAAGAAGCTGAGGCAATCTCGTTAGAGATTGGCCAATTCAAGTTTTTCCTACTCAATCTTTTTTATAGAAATAGCACTCGGGGAGCATAAGCAAGTTCAGTGGTTGAAACCTCTGTAATCGATCGATGGGAACCTCGAAGCTGTCTGGGGCAGGAGCAAACTCATATTAGGCACTGCCGCAGCATCAATGGTACAAGGAAGAGGCACGATAGCGAAGATCAATCCATCTCAATCTACAAAAAACATTGCCTTGGGCCCAAAAAAAAGATAGAAAGACTGCTCGCTCGAAGAAAACTCTTTTAGAGCCTGGTACAAGCCAAGCCCCTTCGACTCGGCAACAAGAGTCGGTTATGGAATAGTCTTTTGGTCGGCTTTCCCGTTCTTGAGGACTTTCTGGCCGGTAGGCTTTATAGTGGACCTGCTTTGCTGACAGGGAGGATATGAAATAGATAGTTGCGCTTGCCTTCACTTAGAAACTCTACGCCCCCTATTTATTATAGTAAGGCATGCTCTCGAAACTAGATTCACTCGTTCTTGTCTCCGGCGATTA
>CANTUT010002419.1:10000-24414 GCA_947687605.1 Reutealis trisperma
GAAAGTAAGAATTGAGGAGCGGTCAACACTGTGTGTTGTAAGGTAAGGCCTAGCTCACCCCTTAAAGGAAATAAGTGGCATTCTAGTAAGTCTGGGTGGGATCTATTCCAAAAGGTATCACCCAGCTAGGCGAATCACAGTATGTTTGGCCTGGCTGTATAAGTGTAGCCCGAGAGGGCGGCTAGCACCTCAGGAGCCCTTTGTTACGAAATCCTCTAGAAAGAGGAAAGCCTCTCCCTTTCCGTTCGGGGCCAACCAGTATGACGATTAGTTTCCAATCCGAAATGCTGATATAAGACGAATCCAATGAGCTAATGAGAATGCGTCTGGAGTTACTTGTACTTTTCGTAGAGATAGAGGGAAAGAAGCTTAGTAAGCTAGTAGCACGAAAGTGGCTTCTTCTGGAGCTCGCTCGGGGGACAGAGAGATCTTCTTTTTGAAATGGAATTTCTTTGTAGGTCTTCGTGCGTGAATGAATGTGAAATTTGCTTTTTATAACTAATGGCACCTCTTCCTTAATAGCCAACTGCACTTCTACGCATGCATCGGGAAAGGGATTGACCTTTGGAAAGTAACTTCATACCTTAGACGGTTTAGGCTTAAAGAGCCAAAGAAGGCATTCGATTCCTATTCGTCTACTATTAGATGTTATTTCCTTGTAAATAGAACAGCAGATATGCCTACTTTCGGATTCACTGTAACAAGCCCTTCACCCCTAAGGCTAACAGCTCCTGATTCAATAGCAAAGAAAGAAAAAGTATGATTCACTCGCTGTAAGGAAAAAGAGAAGAGAGAAAGAAAGGGTGAGCTATAGATTCTATTTCGCTCTTAAGGGCTCTATAGGGGCTTCTAACGCATCTTCTTGTCCTCAAAGGCGATTCATACTTACCTTCCTCTTCTAGCAATTGAATAGGCTGCAAGGACATCTAAAATAGATCTTACATATGTCCCTTAGCCAATCAAGCCGCAACCGATTCAGAAAGACAGACTGAGTCAACCTAAAAGTGGGCAGTGCCTTTCAAGTAGGTGTAAACTCTAACCCTTGGTTAAGGGGTATAGAAGAGATCTGAGGAAGGTACCGGTGAATTAGGTCGGGCAATCTGTCCTTTATCAACCCAACTAAGACACCCACCCTATCCATACTCTCGGTCTTCTGTAAAGGTAGCGAAGTCACTAACTAGATAGGGGAAGCGCTAGGCTACTAGAAGGGATCGACCCGGTTCAATTCGTTTTGAGTGAAATCACCCGGCAACGTCCTTACTTAACTTACCTGGCTCCAGGGAAAGACATTCTTTAGGGAACGACCTCAAGCCAAGTGGCATCGCGATTTAGCTGTTGTCGAAAGGGAAGATAGTTCTTTGACCCTGTTCAGTTCCGACCCGGGCTTAGCTCCGCAGATGTTGAAGGAATAAGCGATGCTATTGAATCCGTTGTCAGAGGAATATATAGACTTCGGTTTGATTCCACTTGTTGTTTGTCCAACTCGTATCTAAATTTACACAGTAGTGCGATGAGACAGAGATGATATAACTAATACGGTAATGGCATCTGAAATCGCTGATCCAGACACGGCACACAGGGCTTTTCGGATCCGCACATGGTACTCACACTACAATTTCACTTCTTTTTCCTGGGTATTGACATTTAAAAGCCTGTCTGTCTCCGCTCTATCTTACCGGTTTAGTGGGAAATACACTCCCCTGTTGGTTAAAGCAGACTTCTATACTTATTCTGATGCCGAGGGATCACCCACCTCTTTCTGTTCAAGATTCCTGACCTGACTGAATGCCCTCTTTCACAAGACATTTGGTTGAGAAGGATTTGGTAAACCTAGAGATCTTATTCTGGTAGGGGGTCAATCTGTTCTTTCTGCTTCTGCCTATGCTTATCTTTTAGCATTCGCCTATGCCTGTGAAAGGAAATGCTGCTTTGAGATACATATTGATATCTAGCTGGGCGAAAGAGCGCAAAAGGGAGTGGTTTCAATGGAAGTTGCAAGAAAAACTACTAGAATTCAACTATTAACGAGTGACCGCTTTGGTTATCTTCCTAGCATTGAAAACTGTCTCGACAGGACCGATCTTTAAGCGTGAAATCGCTTTTTCATCCCGTACCCGACCCCGTCGTGGAAGGTCATATTCTCATTTTCTAGTTGCAGAAAGCCTTTCTCGAGGAAGTCCACCCTTTGAGGTTGGTAAGTCCCATCGATTCATCAAGGTTAAGTAAGCTGTCTATCCGTCTGAAACCCTCAATTACATCGAGCCTTGCTTGCGTCAGTATCAACATCAGATGAATGAGATCTTCTTTCAACGAGGTAGGGTGGGGCTGGTTAGAGCTTTTTGGTACCCCATAGTCTGTCTAGTGTAGATGGAAATCTTACTTCGAGATATGATCTTTCGGTAGAAAAAGAGTCTTACCTTGCCCTACTCCGGTTTAGCCCTTGGCTACTTACTCTTCCTCTTGCCTACTTATTTAGGTCAATCAGTGCCTTCTCTAAGACCTATGGTATACTATTAGTTAACATCTAATACCTGTCTCTTTGCTCTCCTTGCTTTAACTAAGGAACTGCCTTCAAGTATGACTCTAAGAGCTTGACTTTAGAATTCTTTCTCTTTCTGTGTTAACAAGAAGGAAAAAGAAGGAATGGCGGGACGCTAAAGAGATGGCTATGGCTCTGAGACTAGTGCAATCAGGTAATCGACCAAGTAATCCACATACATGATACAAGAGCATTCCTGCCCTAGTGTACTTATCCACTGGCATTGAAGGAGAAGAATGACAAGGTAGCTAAGTCTGCTTCCACAGTAAGGATTTCCGCTTAATCCAAGAGCAAACAAGGAAGGACTTTGAATGTATAGAATGCACCTTAGCAGGAGACCGACACCATATCAGAGGTTGTGGGCTACCCTGAAAGGAGAGGGTCGATGTAATTGAGAGATACGCGGACGACTTGACTATAAGTATAGGTCGAATGTTTTCGTGAGCAGTAAGCAGCAGATCTCCCCTTCTTTTTGGAAAGCTGGTGGCCGCGTGTGAATTCTTTCAAGGCAAGGGGCGGCCTGATTCGACATTGTTGTTTACTCTGATCCGGTCGAGGTGGTTTTCGTTTACCAGCGCGTAGGTGGTCTAAGTTCCTATGACCGAGTCTTTCTGGCCCCTGTGAACATCTTTTCTTAATGTATTAAAGAGGGCCTCTCTAACCGTGGTGGGTGTCCACTAACGGCCATTCCTGGCTCGGTTCCGATAACGCAATTCCGGGAGGAGTCGGTAGTTGGGCACTGGATCCCTTCGGACCTGGAAAACGTGTGACGCTGGGTCGGGGTTTGGTGAACCAACTGGTCGCTCCTCTAGTTGAAATATCGGGCCCATTTTTCGTTGCCTAGGTTACACCTTCGGAATACCCCAGAAGGGAATTTTTCTCTACTTCCCTCAATCTTCACTTTACGCCACGCCGACTCCCTTTTCGTCATAAGGCGTGGAATTAGACCAAGGGTTGTTTATCAAGTAGGAACTAGTCCCTCAGATTTCGCACGTAGGAGATCGAGACACAGCCCCAGGGCTATGGGGAAAGATGTAGATCGATCGCCCTAGATAGACAACTACATAGAGGGTCTCTACAAGTCTATATATTCTTTTATTTTGTTCCCCCCGTCAATATCACAACCAATGAGGTCTGCAAGTTTCACATCTAAGTAATACCCGATCCGATAGTTTACGATATAGAAAGATAGATACATATTTAACAATAACATTCTAAGAAAAGATATTAATAGATATCGGTAGTTGTCCGGTCGTACCCAAACAATAATATTCCAGAGGAAAATGCACCTAAGATCAAATATTTCGAGCCGGCTTCCGTGGAAAATTCAGACTTTCTTTTTGATGCTGCGATCACATAAAAACATAAACTTTGAGGCTCAATAGCTAAATACATGGCAATTGAATCATGAGCCGAGATCATAAAGAGCATACTGCGAGTAGGAAGTAGAATTAATACAATGAATTCAAAAGCATCAAACCTCTCTTGTTCGGAAGAATCGAAACACATCGAAATGGTACCAGCCGTACTTAATAATAGAAGGATTTGGCAGAAATATGTAAAATTGTCCCTCCTAAAAAGATTATTCCAGAATAAATGGGCAATAGTTAGGAGAGGTGCGCCAGCGGCGAGCAGAAGCAAGGTTATTAGATACCTCAGGAAAGCCCGGCCAGAACCACACGTGCAAGTTTCCCTGCATGTGGCTCGTCCGTGATAACTTCTTCGGATTTGCGTGAACTAGCGGATCGATCACTAAGCGGGGATGCTCCCTCCAGTATGAGCGAACCTTTTCGGAACTGGTTAGGAATGGGCGCCACTATCCCAGCCCCGATCCAGCCAGGTTCTATTGATCATGTCCCCTTTCTAACAGTTGTACCTTGTCTTGGGGCGTCTTTGGCTTTACGAGAGAAAGCCCGCCGAAGAAAAAAGTCTTTCTCTTCCCGTCCCGGATCATATTCCGGTGCGTCCACAGAAGAGGAAATCGCAATGCATCTTGCTCAGCAGGCGTAGCTTGGAGTGGGAGTGTAGCGTGGGTAAGGTAAGGAAAGTGGCCGCCAGAGAGGAAGCCAAACCGGCCGCGCAGCTAAGCTAATATGCGCCGGAGAAAGCCAGGTGCCGGAGGGTAAGCTCTATTCGGCCCGGAGCATTGATTCCCCATAACGAATAGGCTAGCTCTATCTCTCAATTGCCTATCCTGTGCTCGAGAAGGTCCCCCCAGTTCCTCGGCAGCACCTCGAGGTCGAGGTGCATTTAGTTGTCTTACATGAGACTCGGGGTATTCCTCACTCCATGGCATGGCACCTTTCGCTCATCTATTCCGCCCGCCCGTCCAGACGCGGCGCCCTTTTTCATTATCATCTACCGCCCTTTCTTTCCTCCCGGCTATTCACGCATGAAGATCGTCGTATGTATGCTCGACTTCGGTTGCCGATGCTATAATAGGTAGGAGTACATTATGGCAGGATCAGTCACCTGGGCAAACCAACCCTCCTCCAAGAAGAATTGTGCTATGCCCCCCCGATCCCTATAGAGCGAAAGAGCTGCCTGGTGATCCCTAGGTTGCAGCACGCCCGGTCGTTAACTCCTCGCGCCGCTGCCGCCGTTTCTAGGACCGACCGACGCCTCATCTGCACAGGTACCTACGTAGTGTAGTGTCGGTCGCACATTCAACATAGCGTTCGGACTCATGTGCCTTCCAGAACCAGGGGTCTTCGAGCTGCTGCGTACGATTAGCCAGCCTTGCGGCGGCAAAAGGATCAGACGTCCCCCATGCTACGGTTCCCTGCGGTCCAAACCCGGTGCCGCATTAGGTTAGGGGGCTGGGCTTTTCGCTCCCACTCCTCTCGTTCTCACTCGAGTTCGTTCCAACCTGGAACTTCTCAGTAGAGTACTTCGTTCCTTTCAGTCGAGCGTCTTCAAACCTCCGCATCCCAAAGCGCGCTGCCCTCCTAGGCGCGCAACACTAAGTAATCCAAGCCAACCCACATTACTGACTAACGGCGGATAATCATATTTCTTAGAGGTACTAAATACAACTCCATGAATGAGCAAAATGAAGGTTGCATTAATGATAAAGATCTCTGGGGAAACCGCTAAAAAAAGATTGAACATGTGGGAGGATCCGAACGAATTCTGCTTTCATTTCCCCCGTATGGAGCACTGAGTTACTTACGTTACGGTCTTCCGCAGGCAGGCTGCACTCTAGGCGGCGGCTAGGAGGGATCGCTAGACCAGCAGCCATACTAAGAATTCATGTGTAATGATGGTGATTCCACACCAGGCTCAATAAAAAATTGAATGTAGAAAGGGGGTCCTAAACAAAAAAGGAGTCCATGACCCGGAGAGGTTTTCATTCAAAACTTTTCTCTCGAGTATACCCATTACCAAAAAATGGACGTCACTTTGGGACACATGCGGATAGCCGCCCCGCGTGGCTAAAAGTAAGCCAAAAGAGCGAGCTCAAACTCTTTTTTTTTAGTTCCACTGAGAGAAAAGAGTCTTATAAAAGACGCCACTCTACGAGGGAAGTCCTCGGGTCGAGTCCTTGCGAGTTCATCCCAAACAAAGCGAACCCCTTCCGGGTCTTGGTCGAGAAGATGCAGATAAAACGCCAATAGCCTGATGTCAGCTTCTACGGCATAAGCTTTAAAGAAGAGAGCTATCAACGCTAATAATAATAAACATTTCATAAGAAAATTACATTTTTTTTTAATCTCAAAGGTATAGGTGAAATTTTGAACAGTCATTTCAATCTTTTTCTTCCGAAAGATAAATCCCGAAAAATCCTCTGGTACTTCACTTTATCGATCGGTTTGAGAACGTGTGGAGGGAAGAACCAGCACGGCCGGGGATTTGCTGCATTCCGCCATAACTTCGAGAATGAATGAATTTGTTTTGTCGAAAGCTGTGCCCGCGCACTCGATGCTTTTCTCCTGGTCCTTTCGAACCAGATATTTTAAACCCTGGAGATGAAGGCCCGTACTCCCTGTGCCGAGGAGTCCCAGGAGCGTAACGTAAGGATCTAATTGATTGCTCTTTTTTTCGATTGAGCTTTGATACATTTAGTGTATCTCTCAGTTGGTGCGCTGCAATTGAGCCACTGCTCTTCAGGGCGCTTAGGTGGACAATTCCTAAACCCTGTTTCTGGGGGCAACTATGGGAACGAGACTAAGTCCCCCCTTACTCTAGCCTTCCTTTTCGAAAATGAGAGCAGAAGAACTTCGTAACGGCGGAGAAGGGTTTCGCCTCGAATCCAAACGATTTCTTGTTTTTCTTCTCTTAAGATATTTCTAGTTAGAACTTGATCGAGGGATCAATTGACTCCGAAACATAAAGTAACAAGACCAGAATGGACTATGAACCAACAAAAAGAAGAATGCCTTTGAGCTCTTGTTCGAGTTCTTCCTTGATGACCGGAAGTGGGAAAGACTGGAGTGCTGAATGAAGAGGGTGCATTCCTAACTAAAAGGTCGATCGATTTCCGTACTGAATGAGATAGAATTGGGTTCACATCTGGGAATCCGTATAAACCCTCTCAGCTACATGCTGAGTGAGACTGATTAATAGCTGCCTTAGGATCACACTTTGGGCGCAGAGACGTCATTCCGAGGAAAGACAAAGAAAAGGCTTAATCTTGTAGGGAACTCCTATACTTCTTACCGTCAGAACCTTTGAGCTAACTGAGCTAAGAGCAGAAAAAAGACCCGGTGGTATATAAGGGATCATCAACTCTAGATTCTCTTTACTAGATGTCAGCAATAAAGAGGGATCACTACGAGACTAAATGGATAAAAGGCTTCCTGGTGGTTTGAAAGAAAGATTAGTGCCTTAGACGACCTAGAAGGAGGATTGCTTCTCTCACCCGTAGCAAGGTAGCCCAAGATTATTTTGAGACGAATGAATGCCGAAGAAAGGAAGGCCTGAGAGCTTACTCCGCTGTTCGTGGTGGAATAAGGGCTTAGGAGTAGTAGGGCTAAAGGCATGCCTTAAGGCAGCTCGTGACCTAAGGTAGGCGCATTAGAATGAATTAGTGTTAGTTTTTGGCATTTCTCGCAGGAGAATAGTAAGAATTTTAAATGACAAAGCGAAATTATCTTATTAAAAAAGCGGACTAGGAGCGGAAGGCGAAAGGGGATTTCTTTAGTAAGGAAGGAAAGCAAGTTAGTTACATCTATCTTAAAGTCTGATTCGGATTCTGCTCTCGCTGTTATCAAAGTAGCGAAGTTACCAGAGGTCTTTGAGCCTCTTGTTGAATCGACTCTTTACAACGTATCGTATTACGATAAAGCAAATATGTTATAAGTAAGGGCGAGAGGAAAGAGACAACAGCTGTTTACTAGCAAGCATTGAAAGCAGATGCCAGAATGACTCTTTGAACTGAACGACGTAATAAATAAAGAAACTAGCTGCCATCAAGACTGAACGAGATGAGGTGCGTAGCGAACTGTGATAACCTTTGTTTTTACCATAAAAAAAAGCAGAAAGAAGGAAAGAGAACAGATGAAAGTTCGCCCAAAAGAAGCGAGTGACTCAAGATATGCCATCGCTCGTCTCTCTTGACCTGAGACTGGGGGGAGTTCTGTGAGCGAGGAGCGAAGCCTTTCGGTAGCTGTTAAAAAGAATCAATTCAATCAGCTCCAGAGCTAGGAGTTCTATGTCTAGGTTGAGGGTTGAGGAGAGTCCTTTTAGCTAATCTTAGCTGCTACCCTACTTATCCCAGCTCTAAAGGCAGCTACTGACTCGTCAAGTTGAGTCGACTGTGATTCTTCTTGTTCCGCTTTGAATGGTCGTATTCAGTAGTTTTCCCGGCTCGCTAAAGCCCTTCTTCTTAGTCTTCGGCTTTCACTGGATTCACTACTCTAAGTGAAGGAACCCGAGAGGAAGAATCCGATCTTTTCAGGCTTGAGGGAAGAAGCGATGCCATCGATTTAGCTGTTGGAGTAGGGCATTAGGAGATTAGGACTCAGGGCATGGCATTAGATTAGGGAAATGCTCTTTTGAACGAATCCTAAGAAGAAGCTGCAATTGGAATGCTTTCAATGGCCAGAAGGGAGGAGAGGAGCTCATCCCCGCTTATATGATTTAAGGTTAGGAGTTTCATTGTTAGCAAGATCCCCAGCTATTGAATCTGTTGTCGTTGGCGGGGCTACTTCTTCTTTTCTTCTTCGAAATGGGAAGAATAGCGTAGTCAAAGTAGGCCAAGTCGGTAGCCTTTTCTTCAACTCTTGGGAGAAGGGCAGTAGGATTAGAAAAAGGTCTAACTGCTGTTGAAGGAATAGAGGCTGTTTCGGCTCTTGGAGTAAGGGGGGAAGGGCTGAGTGCCGGTGAAATGCTTTTTGAGACTTACCCCGCTCAATGGAAATTTCTTTAGGCAAGATCCCACGTCCGAGAGTCTGATTCTGCTTTGACCTTCTCAAGGAGGGAGGCCACCAAACCAAAGGGGAGGTCTTTGCTTGCTTTTCCTGTTAGAGATGCTAGTCTTTTTGTAATAACTGCTCTGCAAATGTTTTCAGGAATAAGAGAAGACGGTGCTCTTTCATCAGCCCTTTGGCTATTTACTTGCGATAAAAAAGACTGAATTGACCCGAGCCAAGTAGTTCGGCTAAGCCGGAAAGAGTTAGATCCTCTTTGAGATGAAATGCGGCAATGTCCTAATCAAAGCAGGCGCAAGGTCAATGATTTAGCTCAAGGCTCTTCTTCCTTCTTCTTGATAGCATTGGTCTTGGAAGGCCCTCGCTCTAAAGGGTTGATGGCAGCTATCCTGCTCTGTCTGAGAGAATTGGAATGGAATTGGTGCTTTCAAAGAAAGCACTCGATATTTTCTGCACCCTATTATCCTATCCGCAAACCAAGAAAACTGCCTTCAGTCTGTCAAAGGGGCAAGCGAGCTCTTCTCTTTTTGATTTAATCCCCTCAGTTATTTCCACGGATCATAATGCTATGCTTTCTTCTATTCCTTCAGACTATGATATTGGGAAAGCGATGTAGGATCTTAAGCCAAACAGTGCTCCGGGCCCAGATGCTTTCACTGGCCGGAACTGTTGGAGTCTCATTATAGAGGATTTTCTTGCTGCTATTCGGATTGGTCCTCCTTTACACAGGGCTTAGACTTCGACCTTCATATGACTCGTTCGAAAAAAGAATGAATTGAGTAGAATAATGGGGATAGGAGGTTGAATCGATAGAGAGTTATACACCAAGAGATTTTCCAAAGGCTTCTAGTTATGCTAGAGCTAACAACAAAGAATGTAAGACTAACCGACCATAGAGAGGTGTGAAAGCTGCTCGACCGAGAAGGGATAAGCTGCTTGCCCGAACCGAGGTTACTGGCTTTCGACTAGAAAGGTTTTGAACACTGGGCATAAGTTAAAGGGGGTACGGGGATTCCTCCAAAAGCTAAGGAGATTCAGAGGCTAAGGAAGAAGTTTCCGCCAAAGACATAGGCGAGGACTTTGTACCTAGTAGTACACTCACTCGCTTTAGAGAAAGAAGGGCAATCCCTTTCCTTCCTTGACCGGAAGATTCTATGCTTTCAAGCAAACGATTCCTTCCATCAATGAATGTCCTTGCTAAAAGCACTCCAATAAGCCTACCATTCCGATGCCATATAATATAACAGATCTTCCAGCAATCATTCCCTGCGTAGGTAGGGATTGCTGGAAGACTACCACACGTTCATCCAATCACTTCTTCCCTTCGGGTTAACCGCAGGGAAAGCTGTTAATGGACATATCTCACAGGTAGTCGCTAGACTGACTAATTCAGTCTAGTCTAATTGGCCTATAGGTCTTAGAGACTCTTACTAGTAGTGTAAGAGCAGCGTTGATAAGCTAGTTCCCTTCCAACCAATCCTCTTTTTCTTCATTCTCCTTCTTCTTAATAGCTGCTCACCTTTCCGCTTTCCGGCCTTTTCCCTTTGCCTTACCCTTTTGGCAGGGAGAATGGTAAGGGCTAGTCAGACTAGAATAATAGTCAGGGTGTATGGCCCTTTACTGTCCTTTTTCTATCTTTTCTATATTAAATTAAGAGTCAGGATAGCGTAGGTGCCGTCAGGGAGATGAGATCAGATTGGCAGGTTTTTCAATTTAGTTGAAACAAGACTAGTTGGAAGAGGAGCGAGAGCGAAGCGATTCGGTTCGGAAGCTTGATAAAGAAAGTAAAGGGATGCCCGGTTCGAGAGGAAGAGTGAAGGTAAGTGTGATAAGCTTCAGCCCTAACGACAGCTCTCTACCCTCTAGCAAGAGTTAGGTAGCCCCAACAAACATTACTTCCGAAGGCCTTTGCGGATCTTGCCCCAGGCCATACGCCAATAGCAGTGGTAGGGACTGAAAACATTTTCAGTAGCAGGAAAAGGAAAGAGGCTAGCACAATAACTCATTTAATGGGGCCTAACCTTTAAACTGTTTCAGGAAGGATATGATATCAACTACTGGACTGGCGAATATACCCCTTTGATAACTGGCCTAGCTCTTACTATAGGGTATACTTTTCTTTCTGGAGGGACTGACTTTCGCTAATTCAAAAAAGTAGTTCTCTTAGCTTAGCCTATTCTTGGGAAAGATAATATATAGATTCTCTCCCTCTATCAAGACACTCACACCACTTTCACATGCATACAACTCGGTGGTGTCATGGATCTCCCAAGCGTAGATCTATCTTTTCCTCAGGGCGCATTCTCACTCCTCAATTACATCGACCCTTAGCCAACGATGAGGTCAAGCAGTAAATAAAGCTAATCATTCTAAGCAAAGCAAGAAAATCTCTTAATCGCATGTGCAAGTGCCTAATTTCAATCCCTGTACTCTAAGACTACCTAAGAGTCAAAGGTCTTCCTTACATTACAGCCTACTTTTTTTTTACCAAGACTTCCAAACTTTCTTGCTTTCTCGATGCCTTCTTTCCTTCGGGCAATCTTCCAAGGCTTATACTAAGAAGCCGGGTTTGAAGTGAATCAAGTCGGGTTTGGGCCTTCCTTCAACTTCAGTAAGGGATAGATTGTCAATCTTTCTCGTAGCTGGGAATAAGTTACGCGTATTGCTTCCATGAATAGAAGAACTGTAGTAGGGCTGGCTGTGAACTGCCAAGACAAGCTCTGACTTTTGTAGTTCGACTTTACTCGAAGGTTGTCGAGCTTCCTCCCTCTCCCGTTGGTCTCAAACCTTCCTCTCCCTATCGGGTTATGACCCTATGCTGATAACAAGTCCTAAAATGGCCTCTTAAGCCTTCGCGTCCCACACGGGAAGGACGAGCTACTTTCTTTCGACTTCCTGATGTCTCGCCTAGGTCAAAGACTGAATCAAGCTACAGGTGACGGGTGAATATCAGAGGTTAAAGATATGAGAGAATTAAGAATACCTACCAGAAAGACTCATACAATCCAAAATGATGTACCAGAAAATACAACTTACTCGACCAAACATCAGGAAAAGCCATGACAGGGGGAAGAAAAAGCCTACTATTATGGTATTCCGCCATTAGTGCTTATCTATTTTCACTAAAAATGGGTAGAACATAAGGAGAGCCCACTAGTCCGCCATAAGAAAGTCATTGTTAGGAATCTGGTGCATACTTAGAACGGGAACAATCCACTCCATACTGACTTCCGGAACACTATCTTATTCTTCTACCTACTATCAAAGTAAATCTGGTTCTTCTTGACAGAAAGCATTCCATCCTTCCCTTTAGCAGTTAGTTCCTTCATTGATTGATTTTACACCGACTGGAATGACCTGGCTACGACCGATGGGATTGGTACTTGACGCTTTCGGATTGGTTCGCTGGCAAAGCTCTCTTACCGGCTCTAAGGTGCCAACACCAGTTGTATCGGATATAGCTCTATCATGCCTGCTTATGAATGTAATTATGTAAGATGAAGCATGGAAAGAAGAAGCTTCAAATAAGATGGCATCTAAGAAAGAGGAGACCAATTGCTAGGCTCTCCTCTTTCTTAGATGTTCTAACAGTGGGATTTTAGCTTTGCTGGATTTCCCACCAACCTTAGATCCCTAGTCTTAGAGCTAAAGAAAGTCCTCTAACTAATCTAATAGAATATCCCAAAGGGGAAGGCGGAGTTCTCTTTCCTGTGCTATCAATAAGAATAAGGCAAGGTCTTGACCTCTTCTCTTTTTCTTTAGCAATAATGAAAGTGAAGACGTTCAGCTACCATAGAATCAATAGACTCCTTCTTTCTCTCCTGCATGAGATCTTTACTATTTTTGATATCCTTAAGAAAAGAAGGCAGAAGGTGCGAAGCGATTCTTTAAGCCCAAAGGCTAGCGAAGTCACTTCCGGGCGGTTGAAGTTGCATAGTAAAGCTTCTTTTATCTTTCCTTCTCCAAGCCATCCAGCCGCGCCAATTGCTGCAGTCCTAAGGTAGCCTCTTGCAGCAACAGGAGATGAAAAGAAAGAGTCTTTAGAAGCAGGAGAAAATGCAGTATAACCATCTAGTAATAAAGCGGGAAGTCAGGTTTAGTAGAAGGGTAGGAAAGATCCAGTAGGGTTAGAATCCTTGTTAGCAGTCTCGGGCGATGGCGAAGGTTTTAGCCCGTGGGCGATCTAATCATAGGAATTGTAATAGATAGGGCGTCAATGAGTCCGGTGGCGGCATTAAGAATAGCTTATAATATGTTCTGGTGTTGATACGGGTTTACAAAGGAGAACTGGCTAACAAAGCCTTTAGTACTGACCTGTAGTACGTACTCTTTCGAAGTCCTCATAGCTTCTTTTTTTAGTATGTGTTTGTTTTCTCGGGTTTGCACGCATTTGAGAGCCTTACCTCATCAATATTTACCCCTTCAATGTTTATACTTCCGGAGTGAGTCCCACGAGATAAATCAGATCATTAGGAAGGGGGCTGGTAGCCTCCTGTGGTCTAGGTTGCACCAGGTAATATGGAAAATTGCACGCACGGGACAGAAGATAAGTTTCCGTTTCCTTTTATTAGTCTTAGTTCATCTTTTCCGCTTTCAAGCGTGTACACTGAAAAAGGATAATATCCCTTTCTTTAATTAAATAGGTAGCTCACTGGAGCAAGCAACGAAGTGCCGTAGGGTTCAGGATAAACTTCTACTGAAGTAGGTACAATATCTTTGTGGATCAATCTTAGAGTTCATAGAGAAGGAAAACCCTGAGATTAGAGTTGGAGAAAGCCGCATAGAATACGAAAAGCAAAGGCGAAGGTGACTTTACATCTCAGTCGAAAGCGGTTAATCCGGATCCAGTTCATAAGTGGACTGGGGAATATCTCAAAGGTCTTCGCTCGGTTCCATAGTTCAATCTAAAGCCTGTGAGGCTGGAAACTTCTACAACAATATTACATATTCCCATCACCAGTAAACGATACAGTAAACCTTTAAATAGGTTCACTCTCGGTTAATTCCATGCTCAAGGGCTAAAGCCAGCCGTCCTTCTGAAAGGTCCTCTTCTACGGCTCAAGGTTCAAGCTAAATCAAGTCATTTTCTCAGGGTGAAGCTCCTGGATCCGTAGCTCGGTAAAGGAATGAAAGAAAGAACTTAGCCTTGGTAGATCAACTCAAGGTACTGACAAAGCTAGTAAGAACGCGGATTCAAATGAACAAGAAGAACCACAGAGAAGGGGTTGGGCTAGTCAGAATCGGTGAATGTATCTGTTGTATACTTTATCCATCCAATAATAGCTTAAGGGCATCCAAACCACTGGTTTCAAGGGCAGGGCTAGTCTTCAATGGTTAAGTTTGAACACTCGCTTCTCGCTTCGAAATTTGAATAAGGAAGTTATGATCGGTAGCTCACTTAAGGTTCAAGGAGAAATAAAGGAGCATTGTCTGAGCTAAAATTCCACTGGATAATTGATATTAACCCTCCTCAATCTTGAATTTCCTAAGGGAGTCTTAAGAAT
>CANTUT010002420.1:12500-30000 GCA_947687605.1 Reutealis trisperma
CGGAAAATCAAGATCGAGTTTCAATTTTAAGGGACTTCCTTTTTTTCCAGATCACAAAGAAGAAAAAGTGGATATGGATTTAGAAAATCGAATAAAAATTTTCAAATTTTTATTTGATATAGTTATCGCGAATCCAAAAAATAAAACAATTAGAAATAATTCTATTGGAATAAAAGAAATAAGTAAACAAATTCCTCGATGGTCATATAAATTAATTGATGATTTGGAACAGCAAGAGGGAGAAAATGAAGAAAACCTGGCCGAAGATCATGAAATTCGTTCACGAAAAGCCAAACGTGTAGTGATTTTTACTGATAATCAACAAAATACTGATACTTATAATAATACCAAAGATACAACAAATTCGGATGAAATAGACGAAGTGACTTTGATACGTTATTCACAACAATCAGACTTTCGTCGAGACATAATAAAAGGATCCATGCGAGCACAAAGACGCAAAACCCCTATTTTGGAACTGTTTCAAGCAAATGTGCATTCTCCCCTTTTTTTGGACAGAATAGACAAATCTCTTTTTTTTTCTTTTGGTATTTCAGAATTGATGAAAACAAGATTTATAAATTGGATGTGTAAAAACACGGAATTCGCAATTTCGGATTATACTTATACAGAAAAAAAAACAAAAGAAAGTAAGAAAAAAGAAGAGGACAAACGAGAAGACAACAAAAGAGAGGAAAAAACTCGGATAGAAATAGCCGAAGCCTGGGATAGCATTCTTTTTGCTCAAGTAATAAGAGGTTGTGTTTTAGTAACCCAATCGATTCTTAGAAAATATATTATATTACCCTCATTAATAATAACCAAAAATACCACTCGTATACTATTTTTTCAAATTCCCGAATGGTCCGAGGATTTAAAAGATTGGAGTAGAGAAATGCATGTTAAATGCACCTATAACGGAGTTCAATTATCAGAAAAAGAATTTCCGAAAAACTGGTTAACAGACGGGATTCAAATAAAGATCCTATTTCCTTTTCGTCTAAAACCTTGGCACAGATCTAAGTTAAAATTCCCTCACAAAGATCCAATGAAAAAGAAAACACAAAAAAATGATTTTTGTTTTTTAACAGTTTGGGGAATGGAAGCGGAACTGCCTTTTGGTTCTCCCCGAAAACGGCTTTCCCTCTTTGAACCTATTTTTAAAAAACTCGAAAAAAAAATTAGAAAAATGAAAAAAAAAAGTTTTCGAGTTATAACAATTTTAGAAGAAAGAAGAAAATTTTTTCTAAAATTATCAAAAGAAAAAAAAAACCGGGTCATCAAAAACATTTTTTTTCGAAAAGAAATAATAAACAAACTTTCCAACTCAAAAAGAAATCCAATTTTATTATCTGGATTTAGAAAAGTATATGAATTGGTGGATGAAACTAAAAAAGATTCGACAATCAATAAAAATAACGGGACGATTCAGAAATTGTCTACCCCAATTCGATCTACGGCTTGGATAAATTATTCATTGACAGAAAAAAAAATGAAAGATCTTTCTTCTAGAAGAAAGATAATCATAAATCAAATAGAAAAAATTACAAAAGAAAAGGAAACTCAAATTAGAACCTCAGAAATAAATATTAGTCCTAACAAAATAAGTTATAATGGTAAAAGTTTAAAATCATCAAAAAATCTTTCACAGATATTAAAAAGATGGAATGCTCGATTATCGCATAAATTCCATTTTTTTATAAAATTTTTGATTAAAAAGATATACATAGATATCTTTTTAGGTATCATTAATATTCCGAGGATTAATGTACAGTTTTTTCTTGAATCAACAAAAAAAAAAATTTCTGAATACATTTACAATAATGAAAAAAATCACAAAAAAATTGATAAAACAAATCAAAATACAATTCACTTTATTTCGATTATAAAACAGTCACTTAATAATAGTAATATTTCTGTTATTAATAAAAATTCACAGTGTGATATATCCTCCTTGTCACAAGCATATGTACTTTACAAATTATCACAAATCAAAATTATTAACTTATATAAGTTAAGATCTATCCTTCAATATCATGGCCTTTTTCTTAAGAATGAAATAAAGGATTATTTTAAAGACCAAGGATTTTTTAATTCCGAATTAAAAGATAAAAAATTTAGAAATTTTGTAATGGATCAATGGAAAAGCTGGTTAAGGAGTCATTATCAATATAAATACGATTTAGCTCAAATTAGATGGTCTAGATTAATACCGAAAAAATGGCGAAATAGAATCGATCAACACCATATGGTTCGAAATAAAAAATGGAATTTATATGAAAAAGACCAATTAATTCATTACGAAAAAGAAAATGATTTTGAGGCAGACTCATTGCCGAATCAAAAAGATAATTTCAAAAAACACTATAGATATAATCTTTTATCATATAAATCTATTAATTATGAAAAAAAGAAGGACTCATATATTTACGGATCCCTAGTACAAGTAAATAATAAACAAGAGATTTCTTATAATTACAACACAAATAAAAGAAAATTATTTGAAATATTAGAAAGTATTCCTATCAATAATTATCTAGCGGAAGATGATATTATCGATATGGAGAAAAGCCCGGATAGAAAATATTTTGATTGGAGAATTCTCAATTTTTGTCTTAGAAAGAAGGTCGATATTGATTCCTGGATCGATATCGGAAGCAAAGATAAAAAAAATACTAAGATTAGGACTAATAAGTATCAAATAATTGATAAAATTGATAAGAAAAATCTCTTTTTTCTTACAATTCACCAAGATCAAGAAGTCAATTCATCCAATCCAAAAAAAAAACCTTTTTGATTGGATGGGAATGAATGAAGAAATACAAAATCGTCTCATATCAAATTTTGAACTTTGGTTCTTTCAAAAATTTGTGATACTTTATAACACATATAAGATAAAACCATGGGTGATACCCATCCAATTTCTTCTTTTCAATTTTCATCGAAATGAAAATATTAGTAAAAATAAGAAAATCAAGGGGAAGAAAAATGGCAATCCTTTTCTATCTATATCCTCGAATGAAAAAAAATTCATTGAATTAGAGAATCGAAATCACGAAGAAAAAGAATCCGAAGACCAGATGGACTTTGGATCAGTTTTCGCAAATCAAGAAAAAGATATTGAAGAAGATTATATGGGATTAGATATGAAAAAACATAGAAATAAAAAACAAAACAAAAGTCATACGGAAGTAGAGCTTGATTTCTTCCTAAAACGATATTTATGTTTTCAATTAAGATGGAACGGTTCTTTAAATCAAAAAATAATCAATAATATCAAAGTATATTGTCTTCTGCTTAGACTGACAAATCCACGAGAAATTCTTATATCTTCTATTCAAAGGCAAGAAATAAGTCTGAGTATTATGATGGTTCAGAAAGATTTAACTCTTACAGAATTGATAAAAAAGGGGATATTAATTATCGAACCTCTTCGTCTGTCAGTAAAAAATGATAGCCAATTTTTTTTGTATCAAAAGGTAGGTATCTTATTAGTTCATAAGAACAAACAACAAATTAATCAAAAATACAGAGAAAAAATCTATGTTGATAAAAAGAAATTTATCGAATCTATTGAAAGACATCAAAGTCTAATTGGAGATAGAGACAAAAAAGATTATGATTTACTTGTTCCTGAAAATATTTTATCCCCTAAGCGTCGTAGAGAATTAAGAATTCTAACTTCTTTCAATTTTAAAAAATCAAAATGATATTTATATAAATACAGAAATTTTCAATGGTAATAACAGTGGTTCCATTTTGGATAAAAGCAAACATTTTGATAGAGATAAAAATAAACTAATTAAATTCAAATTTTTTCTTTGGCCCAATTTTCGACTAGAAGATTTAGCTTGTATGAATCGTTATTGGTTCGATACTAACAATGCCAGTCGTTTCAGTATGGTAAGAATATATATATATCCAAGGTTGAAATTTTAGTTTTAGTTAAGGGTGCATTTTTCATATATCCCATAGGATATCTGATCTAGTATATGAAAACAAAGAGATGGACACGTCATTCTTTTACACTCCATATTCCATTCTGGTACATGGAATTCAATCATGTATCAATTAGATCTAGAAATGAATTTTTTTTTCTCTTTTGTAAGTCGAAACAATAGACCATCCTTTTTATATCTATAACATAACCTTATATCTATAACATAACCGAATAAAAAAAATTGGATTGATTAATGATAAATTTTATTTGACAAATTTTTGAATTACTAGCAAAGAAAGATTTTTGTGTATACCAAATTAAAATGAACTGATATTATTATTTCCATTTTCTATTATTACTGATCAATAAAAAATATCTTAAACTAAAAAAAAAAGGGGTACTTATTTTATGGTAAAAAATTCATTCATTTCCGTTATTTCACAAGAAAAAAAAGACGAAAATAAGGGATCTGTTGAATTTCAAATAGTAAGTTTCACTAATAAGATACGAAGACTTACTTCACATTTGGAATTGCATAGAAAAGACTATTTATCCCAGAGAGGTTTGCGAAAAATTCTAGGAAAACGTCAACGATTGCTGTCTTATTTAGCAAAGAAAAATAGAATACATTATAAAGAATTAATTAGCCGGTTGGATATTCGGGAGTCAAAAACTCGTTAATTTGACGAATTTTTTTGAATTATTTGATTTATTAGATCTTGAGATGAACTTTTTTTGTTTTCCGTAATTCATGGAAGAATAAATCGAGGAAATCCCTATGAATGTACCAGCTACACGAAAAGACCTTATGATAGTCAATATGGGTCCCCATCACCCATCAATGCACGGTGTTCTTCGACTCATCGTTACTCTAGACGGCGAAGATGTTGTTGACTGTGAACCAATATTAGGTTATTTACACAGAGGAATGGAAAAAATTGCGGAAAATCGAACAATTATACAATATTTGCCCTATGTAACACGTTGGGATTATTTGGCTACTATGTTCACCGAAGCAATAACAGTGAATGGTCCAGAACTGTTAGGAAATATTCAAGTACCTAAAAGAGCTGGCTATATCAGAGTAATTATGTTGGAATTGAGTCGTATAGCTTCTCATTTGTTATGGCTTGGCCCTTTTATGGCAGATATTGGGGCACAGACCCCTTTCTTCTATATTTTTAGAGAGAGAGAGTTAGTATATGATTTATTCGAAGCTGCCACTGGTATGAGAATGATGCATAATTTTTTTCGTATCGGGGGGGTAGCGGCTGATCTACCTCATGGCTGGATAGATAAATGTTTGGATTTTTGCGATTTTTTTTTAATAGGAGTTGCTGAATATCAAAAACTTATTACGCGAAATCCTATTTTTTTAGAACGAGTTGAAGGAGTAGGTATTCTTGGTACAGAAGAAGCAATAAATTGGGGGTTATCGGGACCAATGCTACGAGCTTCTGGAGTACAATGGGATCTTCGTAAAGTTGATCATTATGAGTGTTACGACGAATTTGATTGGGAAGTCCAGTGGCAAAAAGAAGGAGATTCATTAGCTCGTTATTTAGTCCGAATTGGTGAAATGATGGAATCTATAAAAATTATTCAACAGGCTCTGGAAGGAATTCCGGGGGGGCCCTATGAAAATTTAGAAATCCGACGTTTTGATAAAGAAAGGGGTCCAGAATGGAACGATTTCGAATATCGATTCATTAGTAAAAAAACTTCTCCTACTTTTGAATTACCGAAACAAGAACTTTATGTGAGAGTCGAAGCCCCAAAAGGAGAATTGGGAATTTTTCTGATAGGGGATCAGAGCGGGTTTCCTTGGAGATGGAAAATTCGCCCGCCGGGTTTTATCAATTTGCAAATTCTTCCTGAATTAGTTAAAAGAATGAAATTGGCCGATATTATGACAATACTAGGTAGTATAGATATCATTATGGGAGAAGTTGACCGTTGAAATGATAATTGATACAACAGAAGTACAAGCTATCAATTCTTTTTCTAGATTAGAATCCTTAAACGAGGTCTATGGAATTATATGGGTGTTTGTCCCTATTTTGACTCTTGTATTGGGAATCACGATAGGCATACTAGTAATTGTATGGTTAGAAAGAGAAATAGCTGCAGGGATACAACAACGTATTGGACCTGAATATGCCGGTCCTTTAGGAGTTCTTCAAGCTCTAGCAGATGGAACAAAACTACTTTTCAAAGAAAATCTTTTTCCATCTAGGGGGGATACTCGTTTATTCAATATCGGACCATCCATAGCAGTCATATCAACTCTATTAAGCTATTCAGTAATTCCTTTTGGTTATCACTTTGTATTAACTGATCTAAATATTGGTGTTTTTTTATGGATTGCCATTTCAAGTATTGCTCCCGTTGGACTTCTTATGTCAGGATATGGATCAAATAATAAATATTCCTTTTTAGGTGGTCTACGAGCTGCTGCTCAATCAATTAGTTATGAAATACCTTTAACTCTTTGTGTATTATCCATATCTCTACGTGTGATTCGTTGAAACATAAACTTTTCCCTATTCCTTTCTTTTTAGGAAGAAGGCGAAATGAATTGAATAGATATCTTCATTTTTTATTCATCATTGGGGTTGATGAACTAAATTGGATAGTTATATGAGTGAAAGAAAACAACTTCTAAATTTGCAGTAAAAAATTGAGACTCGTTTCCTATGTACAAGAGTAAAACAGAAATAAACATAAGAAAAAAAGACCGTTCGCCCCAATATTGGTTGATTAGTCATCCTGGCTTGAAGCGGGCTCAAAAGATCAACCGCATTGAGTTGTCACTATCATTTATATGTATTACCATAATGCTAACGGGTGATTGAGCAAAAATGAGTGGATGGTTAGGAACACCAAGATACACAAAGGATTAGTAATAGAGATTTTTAAAATTATCTAAAAGGATATTTTGGCATAATATAAAAGTATATTAATTGGGGCTTTAAGTTGGTAGAAATGATCAGGAAGTACTCCCCATGATTCCGACCCAGAGTATGCTCCTACCCACCGATTAAAGAAATAACTATCAGGAACGAAATAATCCTTTCCTTTTTGAATCCCCTTTTCTTTTTTTCAGAAAGAAGAATTCAGAAAGAAGAATAGGAACGAAAAAAAAAAAGACTCTAATTACAATAGAAAAAAGTAATCTTTTTTTCTTCTTTTTTCCTATACCGATATTCACAGAGATGGAATTCATGTCATAATTCGAAATATCTAATTCGTAATCGAAAACGATAGGTTGAAATATCTATTGGGATTTTTACAAGGAATATTTTCCTTTTTACTAAGAGTATTTTATTGAAGGATTTAAGTTATTACTCAAGAAAGAAAAATTGAAATTTTTAAAGTAAAGGATGAGATCAATTCAGAAGTACTTTTTTTTTAGTATTATAACAGATAGAATTTCATTGCTCGAATTTGGGAACGTCGATAGATTTGGTTTTGATCCTATCTATTCTACAAATATATCAAAATAAATAATACGATCTTTAAATTTATTTATTTATAGCCTTCGAGGAGCCGTATGAGATGAGAATCTCATGTACGGTTCTGTAATAGCGATGAGAACAGTGATGTTATCACCGACTATAATTATCTAACAGTTCAAGTACAGTTGATATAGTTGAGGCACAATCAAAATCTGGTTTTGGGGGATGGAATTTGTGGCGTCAACCTATAGGATTTATCATTTTTTTTATCTCTTCTCTAGCAGAATGCGAAAGATTACCTTTTGATTTACCAGAAGCAGAAGAAGAATTAGTAGCAGGTTATCAAACCGAATATTCGGGTATCAAATTTGGTTTATTTTATATTGCTTCCTATGTAAACTTATTAGTTTCTTCATTATTTGTAACAGTTCTTTACTTGGGTGGTTGGAATATTTCTATTCCGTATATATTCGTTCCTGCGCTTTTTGAAAATAATAAAATAGGTGGAGTTTTTGGAACAACAATTGGTATCTTTATTACATTGGTTAAAACTTATTTGTTCTTGTTCATTCCTATTTCAACAAGATGGACTTTACCTAGACTAAGAATGGACCAACTTTTAAATCTTGGATGGAAATTTCTTTTACCTATTTCTCTCGGTAATTTATTATTAACAACCTCTTTCCAACTCCTTTCACTATAAAAGATTAATAAAAGAATATTTTTTCTATATTCATGATTTGTCTTCAAACAAGAGAAAAAAACAAACATAAAATTATTCATAAATATTCACGATATGTTTCCCATGGTAACTGGGTTCATGAATTATGGGCAACAAACCATACGAGCTGCAAGGTACATTGGTCAAAGTTTCATAGTTACCTTATCCCATGCAAACCGTTTACCTGTAACTATTCAATATCCTTATGAAAAATTAATCACATCAGAGCGTTTCCGCGGTCGAATCCATTTTGAATTTGATAAATGCATTGCTTGTGAAGTATGTGTTCGTGTATGTCCTATAGATCTACCTGTTGTTAATTGGCAATTGGAAACTGACATTCGAAAGAAAGGGTTGCTTAATTACAGTATTGATTTTGGAATCTGTATATTTTGTGGCAACTGTGTTGAGTATTGTCCAACAAATTGTTTATCAATGACTGAAGAATATGAACTTTCTACTTATGATCGTCACGAATTGAATTATAATCAAATTGCTTTAGGTCGTTTACCAACGCCAGTAGTTGACGATTATACAATTCGAACAATTTTGAATTCAACTCCAAAAAAAAATAGGTAAACCGCCTTGATTAATTAAAAAGTACAATTTTTAAACTAAAATTTAGTTTTGATCGAAAGGGATGAAATGGGATTTCTTTCATTTTTCTTGGTCACTAACTACAAAAAGTACAATGATTTGATTGATTGATGAGAATAGCATCGCGGCTAAATTTGGATTGAAAATCTATGAGATTAATATATCTGTAATTCTATCCATAATTTTTTCGAAAATGAAATTTAGATTTATAATGCCTTTTTCGAGAAAGAATGAGATTAGTACAATAGCTGTACCTATAGTAATTTACCCCATTTAGGGTTTAATTTAATTAAGAACCTATTATAAAAAAGTTTTTCCTGCTCAAGTCAATAAGGTCATGAAAAAACAATTCAAAAGTTTTTATCTCTTATTTTACGTGCAATGGATTTGCCTGGACTAATACATGATTTTCTTTTAGTTTTTCTGGGATTAGGTCTTATATTAGGAGGTCTGGGAGTGGTATTACTTACCAACCCAATTTATTCTGCCTTTTCGTTGGGATTCGTTCTTGTTTGTATATCTTTATTCTATATTTTATCAAACTCTCATTTTGTAGCTGCTGCACAGCTCCTTATTTATGTGGGAGCTATAAATGTTTTAATTCTATTTGCCGTGATGTTCATGAATGGTTCAGAATATTACAAAAATTTGAATCTTTGGACTGTTGGAAACGGGGTTACTTCCGTAGTTTGTACAAGCATTTTTGTTTCACTAATTACTATTGTTCCAGATACGTCATGGTACGGGATTATTTGGACTACAAGAACAAATCAGATTATAGAACAAGATTTGATAAGTAATGGTCAACAAATTGGAATTCATTTATCAACAGATTTTTTTCTTCCGTTTGAATTCATTTCAATAATTCTTTTAGTTGCTTTGATAGGTGCGATTGCTGTGGCTCGTCAGTAATAAATCTTTAGAATTAATAATCGCAATTCAAATTACACTTTATGTTATTACATCTATTTTTCTTCAATTCTATTTAAAGCTTATTTATGTATAAACTTGATTTATTATCCATATATTTCTTTGTTCTGTACTTGTGATATTCTTATTCTAGTCAATCCAATCTGTTGATGTTGAATTGTTGTTCATATTGAAAAAAAAAATCGAAAACTATAAGGAGTTGGTCAATGATGCTCGAACATGTACTTGTTTTGAGTGCCTATTTATTTTCTATCGGTATCTATGGGTTGATCACGAGTCGAAATATGGTTAGAGCCCTTATGTGTCTTGAACTTATACTGAATGCAGTTAATATAAATTTTGTAACATTTTCTGATTTTTTTGATAGTCGTCAATTAAAAGGAAATATTTTTTCAATTTTTGTTATAGCTATCGCAGCCGCTGAAGCAGCTATTGGACTGGCTATTGTTTCGTCAATTTATCGTAACAGAAAATCAACCCGTATCAATCAATCGAATTTGTTGAATAAGTAGTATTAATAATATAAAATAGAATTTTCATATCCATTAATTCGAGTTGGCATGTATGATACGTAACTTACGGATCATGTTTGTGAAAACGTAAGAAATGAAAGTATCTTGGCTCTACTCTATCTCATGAGTCGATCCAGAATTAAATAAGAAAATTCTGCTAAATCATTGATTCGTCTGGTGTCTAAATATATAATGATTCATTTAGAAATTTACTAGATTGAATTTTTATGACGTTAAAAAATTAGAAATCCAATGTCACATTCAGTAAAGATTTATGATACATGTATAGGGTGTACTCAATGTGTCCGAGCCTGCCCCACAGATGTATTAGAAATGATACCTTGGGATGGATGTAAATCTAAGCAAATTGCTTCTGCTCCAAGAACAGAGGACTGCGTGGGTTGTAAGAGATGTGAATCCGCCTGTCCGACAGATTTCTTGAGTGTTCGAGTTTATTTATGGCATGAAACAACTCGAAGCATGGGTCTAGCTTATTGATACTTTCCAGAAAAACCCACTTGAATCTATTTGATTTTTTGTTTACCGACAAAAACCCGTACTCGAAAAAATAATAAAATATATATATATATTATGTTTTCGCGCACGGGTTTTTTTAGTCCAAGTGTATCTTGTCTTTACCACGAATTCTTTTCCTTGGTTAACAACATTTGTAGTTTTTCCGATATCCGCGGGTTTTTTAATTTTCCTTTTGCCTCATAAAGGAAATAAGGTAATTAGGTGGTATACCTCAGGTATATGCGTCTTAGAGCTCCTTTTAATGACTTATGCGTTCTCTTATTATTTCCAATTGGACGATCCATTAATCCAATTAACAGAAGATTATAAATGGATCAAATTTTTTGATTTTTACTGGAGATTGGGAATAGATGGATTTTCTTTAGGACCTATTTTACTGACAGGATTTATCACCACTTTAGCTACTTTAGCGGCTCGGCCAATTACTCGGGATTCCCGATTATTCCATTTTCTGATGTTAGCAATGTATAGTGGTCAAATAGGATTATTTTCTTCTCAAGACCTTTTACTTTTTTTTATCATGTGGGAGTTAGAATTAATTCCCGTTTATCTACTTCTATTGATGTGGGGGGGAAAGAAACGTCTGTATTCAGCTACAAAGTTTATTTTGTATACTGCAGGGGGTTCCATTTTTTTATTAATGGGAGCTTTAGGTATCGCTTTATATGGATCCAATGAACCAAGATTCAATTTTGAAACATCAGTCAATCAATCATATCCTGTGGCACTAGAAATATTTTTCTATATTGGATTTCTTATTGCTTTTGCTGTCAAATTGCCGATTATACCCTTACATACATGGTTACCAGACACCCATGGGGAAGCGCATTACAGTACTTGTATGCTTCTAGCCGGAATCTTATTAAAAATGGGGGCATATGGGTTGGTTCGAATCAATATGGAATTATTACCTCACGCTCATTCTATCTTTTCTCCCTGGTTGATAATAGTAGGCGTAATACAAATAATCTATGCAGCTTCAACATCTCCCGGCCAACGAAATTTAAAAAAAAGAATAGCCTATTCTTCTGTATCTCATATGGGTTTCATAATTATAGGGATTTGCTCTATAAGTGATATGGGACTCAACGGAGCTATTTTACAAATCATATCACATGGATTTATTGGCGCTGCACTTTTTTTCTTGGCAGGAACGGGTTATGATAGAATACGTCGTGTTTATCTTGACGAAATGGGCGGAATGGCTACCCCAATGCCAAAAATATTCACGACATTCAGTATCTTATCACTAGCTTCCCTTGCATTACCGGGCATGAGCGGTTTTTTTGCGGAATTGATAGTCTTTTTTGGAATAATTGCCGGCCAAAAATATCTTTTAATGTCAAAAATTTTAATTACTTTTGTAATGGGAGTTGGAATTATATTAACTCCTATTTATTTATTATCTATGTTACGCCAGATGTTCTATGGATACAGGCTGTTTAATGCCCCAAACTCTTATTTTTTTGATTCTGGACCGCGCGAGTTATTTATTTCGATCGCTATCCTTCTGCCTGTAATAGGTATTGGTATTTATCCGGATTTCGTTTTCTCATTATCAATTGACAGAGTCGAAGCTATTCTATCTAATTATTTTTATAGATAGTTTTTCTAAATAAAACAAAAAAGCAAAAAAGAAATCCTATGATTTTTAAAAAAGAAAAATCGTTATGTTATACAACGAAAAAAACTTCTTTTTTCGTCTCTTAAATTTAAGTTAAAAAAAATGAATTGTAACAAAAATTTTTTGGCATTTGTGAGAACTTTTTGAATCAAGTAATATGGCGATTCAAAAGGTTCTCAACGGCTTACCTGAAGTTTTTTTGTATATATGCTTTGCTGTCCTATAAAGTTGCATTCATCAGACCCTTTCTTTAATCTTTAATGCAATTAAATGTTAATTGCTAAATTAGATGTTAATTGTTAATATAAATGAACCATAACTATGCAATCCTATTCCTAATAGATTAACGCCAAAATAACATATCCAAATTATAAGAAAACCGATAGAAGCAACAATTGCGGAATTTAAACCCTCCCAATTTTTATTTGTTCGAGTATGAAAATAAATCGCGAATATGGTCCACGTAATAAATGCCCAAGTTTCCTTTGGGTCCCAATTCCAATACGATCCCCACGCTTCATTAGCCCAGACTGCTCCCGAAAGAATACCCATGGTTAAAAAGATAAATCCTATACTTATAATACGATAACCCCAGTCATCTAATTGTTGAATCAATTGAAACTTGTAATAATTCCTAGAAATAGAAGAAAGAAAAGAAATATGTCTTAAAACATTCTTTCTTTCTGTCATATATTGTATCTCACTAAAGGAAAATGAATGATTTAATAAATTATTGGTTTTATAAACAATTCTTATGATTTTTCGAAATGTGATTACTAGAAATGCTACTGATAATAATGATCCACACAAAAGAGCTGCATAGCCCAATATCATCATACTTACGTGCATCATTAACCACTGGGATTGAAGAGCAGGCACTAAGATTTCGGAGTGATGCATGTCAGTTAAAAGACCTGAAGTAGTAAACCCTTGGGTAAAAAAAGTACTTGGCGCGGTTATTGCGCTTAAATAATTTTTTTGTTTTTTAAAATACGGAACCATATGAATAATGGAAAAAGCCCATGAAAGAAAGATTAATGATTCATATAAATCACTTAATGGTAAATGGCCCCCCAAAATCCAACGAGTAACTAATAATCCTGTTATACAGAAAAAAGTAATTATCATGCCCTTTTCTGACGAATCATATAGTTCTACGAATTCATCAACTAATAAGGTTATCAAATGAATTGTAATTACAATTGACACGACCGAAAAAGATATATGAGTTAATATATGTTCTAAAGTCGAAAATATCATAAAATTTTTTAAATATAAATAAAAGGGGGGTTCTAATTATATGGGATTGAAATCAGGAATTGAATTCATTATAGGATTTATTGTATCTTTTTGAAAATTACAGGAAGTTATGCCGCTACTCTCGGACTCGAACCGAGATGCTCTAGCACTGCTTCCTAAGAGCAGCGTGTCTACCGATTTCACCATAGCGGCTTGCTCGAAATCATAATAATCGATTGTTATTTAATAGTCGAGTTTGAAGGAGTCAATTCAATATAATATTTTTTAGGAAACATTCAAATTAATGAAGAAAATTTTATTTAATAATGAAAAAAAAAAATCGAATTTTTTTTTTTTTGATTACGGTTTTACAGTCAAGAGATTTATGAAAATATTTTATTGGTTAGGTGTTTATTGTGGAGAGAATTTGTGTTAGGATTTAACAACCCAATTAGGTATTGATCTGGACATAACAAACAAAAAAAAATTTTGAGTTCTACTCCGTACTAAAAAAAATCCTGTCTAATTTAATATATACCTTGATCCATTTTCAAGTCCAAGCATATTATTAAAGTAGATCATTCAAAGATCTGCTTTATATATATTCAAATAGTATAAATATAAAAAAGATAAAACTTATGAATATTTTTTATTGTGATTGTGACAAATGAGTCGATGGGGAAAATAATAATCCCCATCCTGAACATGATAAAAGATCCTAACAATAAAAAGAACGGTGAAACTTTGTACCTTTTTTTTTTCTTTTTTGTTTGCAAAAAAAGTATCATTTTTAGAATTCAATAGACAAAAGAATTCTTTATGCTACACACGATAAAAAGCAAAAGTAGTTCAATTTAATATTGATTAGTTCAAAACATAAAAAAAAAAAAAAGAATGGAAATCATTATATATTTTAGTTTTATATATTTTATATTAGAAATTCTAACATAAATTAGCAATAATAAAAAAAAATTCGACCTTTTCTCATGTCAAGTCAAATCAGATTATTCCAACCTTTAATTTTTTATTTGTCGCACAAAAAAACTTTTTGAATTACCTGTAGAAAGGGATTTCGCTAATGAAAAAGCCTTCAATACTACCCAATATCCCTTCTTTTTCCAAATATTTTTTCGAATACGCTTTTTGGATATAGAAGTACGCTTTTTTGGAACTGCCATTCAAAAATAAAGAAGTTTTTTATTGTTATAGTTGGATGTGAAAGACATTTATTGTTAAAAAAAAACCGTTCTTTACTATATATTATTATATATTTCCTTATTCTATATATTTAGTTTGTAAATTTTCCTCTTTTCGTAACAAAAAATTCGTAACATAAAAGAAGCCTATCCCTTTCTTTTTTTTTGTCTTTTTTCGTTATATTCCATGTATACGTGGAATAAAATACATCAATAAAGTTTAAGAATCTCAATTTTATTTATCCTAAAATTGTTATTTATCCTAATAAAAAAAAACTTTAACTTCTTTTTCTAGTAATTGGTCAAACTCGAAGAAAAAGTATATCTAATTGAAATTCAATTTTCAAATTCGAACGAGACTATTAATTAATTTGTTAAATAAAAAGTTTTTAGTAATTCTTTCTTTTTATCCTAGTAAAGGAAAAGTGTCAAATATCATAGTGTTTTCTGCAAATATAATGAAAGACAATAAATCCATTCCAAAATGCAGTAGTTAATGATTCTGAATAAAGGAATTAAAATAAAAATTACTTAGTTTATTGGATTCACTAAAAATCTGGTAAAACCCTCTTTTTTTTTTATTATTCCCTATCAAAATAAAAAATATTACTTTATAATCCTTTACTTTTCGTTATGTATATAAAACCTTGTAATTATGTAATTAATAATAAGTATAAGTAATTAATTTAATAATAATAAAATTAATAATAATAATAAAATTTTTTGTAGAATAAGTCTTTTTTTTTTTTCACTAGTATTTTTATTTGACCAATTCTAACTTTTTGATTTAAATATGTGAAGTATTTTGGAAAAGAAAAATTTAGAATAAGAATAATTAAGAATAGAAAATTCAATTTTAGTTTTACATATTTTTATTTTATTATTATTGATATTGACTGACTTATTTAAAATTAAAAAGATATAAGAGCCGATGAATCAGAAACAAGAAACAATTAATTATTAATTAAAAAAGTTTTTTATGGAACAAATATATCAATATTCATGGATCATATCTTTCGTTACATTCCCAGTCCCTATGTTAATAGGAGTGGGACTCCTACTTTTTCCGGTAGCAACAAAAAAACTTCGTCGTATGGGGGCTTTTCCCAGCATTTTTTTGTTAAGTATAGTCATGATTTTTTCAATCGCTCTGTCTATTCATCAAATAAATAGCAGTTTTATTTATCAATGTATATGGTCATGGACTATCAATAACGATTTTTCTTTAGAGTTCGGATACTTGATTGACCCACTTACTTCTATTTTGGTAGTATTAATTACTGCAGTTGGAATTTTGGTTCTTTTTTATAGTGACAATTATATGTCTCATGATCAAGGCTATTTGAGATTTTTTGCTTATATGAGTTTTTTCAATACTTCAATGTTGGGATTAGTTACTAGCTCTAATTTGATACAAATTTATATTTTTTGGGAATTGGTTGGAATGTGTTCTTATCTATTAATAGGTTTTTGGTTCACACGACCTATTGCATCGAATGCTTGTCAAAAAGCGTTTGTAACTAATCGTGTAGGGGATTTTGGTTTATTATTAGGAATTTTAGGTTTTTATTGGATAACAGGCAGTTTCGAATTTCGGGATTTGTTTAAAATATTCAATAACCTTGTTTATAATAATCGGGTTAATTTTTTATTTGTTACTTTGTGTGCCTTTCTATTATTTTCCGGCGCAATTGCGAAATCGGCGCAATTTCCTCTTCATGTATGGTTACCGGATGCCATGGAAGGGCCTACTCCTATTTCGGCTCTGATACATGCTGCTACTATGGTATCGGCGGGAATTTTTCTTGTAGCTCGACTTTTTCCTCTTTTCGTAGTCATACCTTACATAATGAATCTAATTGCTTTGATAGGTATAATAACAGTATTTTTAGGAGCTACTTTAGCTCTTGCTCAAAAAGATATTAAGAGAAGTTTAGCCTATTCTACAATGTCTCAATTGGGTTATATGATGTTAGCCCTAGGTATGGGGTCTTATCGAGTCGCTTTATTTCATTTGATTACTCATGCCTATTCGAAAGCATTGTTGTTTTTAGGGTCTGGATCCATTATTCATTCAATGGAAGCTATTGTTGGGTATTCGCCAGATAAGAGTCAAAATATGGTTCTGATGGGTGGTTTAACAAAAAATATTCCAATTACAAAAACTGCTTTTTTATTAGGAACGCTTTCTCTTTGTGGTATTCCACCTTTCGCTTGTTTTTGGTCCAAAGATGAAATTCTTAATGATAGTTGGTTGTATTCACCTATTTTCGCAATAATAGCTTGTTTCACAGCCGGATTAACTGCATTTTATATGTTTCGGGTTTATTTACTTACTTTTGAAGGACATTTAAATGTTCATTTTCAAAATTACAAAAACAGTTCATTTTATTCAATATCTTTATGGGGTAAAGAAGAATCAAAAATGCTTAACAAAAAATTGCGTTTATTACCTTTATTAAAAATGAATAATAATGAAAGGGCTTCTTTTTTTTGGAAGAACACATACAAAATTGATGGTAATGTAAGAAATATGACATGGCCTTTTATTACTATTAAAAATTTTAATAATAAAAGGGTTTTTTCCTATCCCCATGAATCGGATAATACTATGTTATTTCCTATGCTAGTTTTGGTACTATTTACTTTGTTTATTGGAGCCGTAGGAATTCCTTTCAATCAATTCAATCAAGTTAATCAAGTCAATCAAGAAGGAATGAAGTTGGATATATTGTCAAAACTGTTA